>JAECUM010000789.1:0-248389 GCA_016617855.1 Megalonaias nervosa | reverse complement strand
GAAAAGACCACTCCGAGCGAGAGACTCGTAAAAAAGGGAATGAGGAATTGAACTGGGAAAGAAATAGAAAGCTTCTACATGAAACTCCCAGGTTGTACGTAGAGACGGCACTAAACTCTCAAGGAAGGAAGGAGGAAGTACGAGAATAGTACAAGGACTAGCGGAGTACAAGGAGTAACACAGGAATGGTGCAGGAGAAGGAGAGTAGTAAAAGAAAACCAGGTTTCTAGCCCAGAGACCCCTCTCCCCCCCAAACAAGTATAAATTCCCTATCTTAGAGACCCCTCACCCACCACATACCCCTTATCCAAGTGACATCTGCCTCATACTATAGACCAGACGATGGCTAATAATTTATTGATTGGGGAAATGTATCATATTACAGAGACTTGGTTTTATTTTCCCAGCTGTTCTAAAAAGTACGTAATGGAAATTCCAAAGAACATTCTAGAAAGTACGTAATGGAAATTCCAGAATAACGCTATAAAAGCAGGCAAAATTATTCTCTGTGTTCATTCAGCAAGTGGATCTGTACCTGAGCAGGTAAGTCCTTTCTTATTTTTTAAAGAATTTCATCACCTATCATTAAAACATCAATGGCAGCTGACAGAAATAGTTCATCATCGTGCTTATATAAATAAAATTTATCTTTTCCACTTACTTTTTAATGACATTCAAATAACTCTCTCATTGTTACCCTGTTGATAAAATACTTACAACCTTTTGCAAAAACCTTCGACCGGTTTAAGTCAATATTTATTTTGGTATATTTTTCTTGACTAATCGGATCCTGAAGATTATCATACTTTAATGATCTCATCTCGTAACTTTTCAAGATAATCAAAATATTTGCTATTATTTGATTTAATAAGCGAGAGTTTAATTCTATCAAATTTACTAAAACAAATACCTGAAATTTCATCATTAAATTCAAATGATAATTGCTGACCATTAACAATTTTTTTTTTTTAAGTTTTGCTACTAACTCCATCGGCTAACGTTAAATTTTCGAACATTATTTCTAAAGTTTAGACAAAATTAACTAAAGGTGATATCGAATATATCACCTCTGGTACTGGCATAGTGTCCAAATGCAAGCGTATTAATTTCGTCCTGGCAATATCGTTTGTCATCAAAATTACTTAGTCCACATTTTATAATTGTATCTGTTTCAAGTATGTGATGATTTGTTCTGATAACATTTGTTTTAATAAAGCCGACATTATTGTTTAGCGCTGCTTTAAAATCATCAAATTTCATATACTTTTGTACGTATCCGCGAGGAATACCTTTACCTTTTTTTGTCAGTTTATTGTCATCCAAAATTACAGCGTACTTTTTACTTCTTAGTCCAACAAATTACCTAACTGGCGAAAACATAAATTCATTTTTCATCTTGCTGATGACTTTCTTGTTAGCTGGATCATGAAATCCACTACTTGCCGGATAATCCGATAAATCAAATAACTCCTTATGATCATAAATATCTTGATAAACATCCTCACATTTTATGTTATAAACAAGTGAATCCGTATCAGTAAATAGCAACTCCGAATCTGGCCACTGCTTTTTGGTAAAATTATAGTGAAAGTCGTACATTAGCCATTTTGATATGTCAAGTACAGCTGCATCAACATAAATCGGTTTATTTAACTTTAAATTTGTTTTTCATCGCTGTATTGCAACAAGATTTTCATTAAATATTTTCATGCTGACAAAACCGTCATCGTTGACTAATTTATTTCTGCGATTTACATCATTTACAATTTCAGTACTGACTCACTTTCTGATATTTTCCATAGTCTTACCGAATATTGAATTGTTCATCAACTTGAAAATTTTTTCTCAAAGTCAGTCTTAGCAATAGCACGACGTTTGGTATTTAAATCAATATCATCTGACATCCAACGTGATTGATTAAATTTTAGCACGCGATGAACCTTCCTAAGGACTAAGCCATGGTCGACTGCTTGTTTTAAATTTTTGTAATGTATCACATAATTCCGTTCACTGAGTAAATTTGGAACTAGCTTATTAACGATCGAATTTTTTGCTGTAGTCATTGCCTGTTGTTCAGGCGATAATAAACTATAATCGATCATCATTGACTCGGCACAAAACGGATAGTCGTTATGTAGATCATGTAGCGAACTAGGATAATCAAGATCAACTTCAACAAAATAACTGACATTTTCTGGGAGATTTTTCTCAGTTTCTTTAAGAAATTGATCTGGAGTTATCCAATGAAATCCACTGCACGGCATTGGATCTGACATTGCATAACCATACAAATTATTAGTGTTAGATAAATAATATAATTTGATGGAAGATTTTTATCGTAATTTTTTAAGTATTTATTATTAGCTACCGCATATTTTTTTTTTTTTTTGTTATAACGCTGATTCCGCCTCGAATTCCTTTTTCAATAAAATTAAACATATCAAGATCAGTTAAGAGATCCAATTCTATCTCACTTGTTTTTAGCAGAGCATCCCACGACAATCCAGGCGCAGAATAATACCAACACGGATCTAATCCATAATTTTCATGACTAACTTTATGAAAGCTCTCGAAAATATCTGCTAACAATAACACATCTGTTTTCAAATATAAATCATGATAATCACCAAGTGTCTTACAATCAAATTTATTCCAAGTATCTTGTGCGTAACTATATTCACCATCTGATACACCTTCACCTTTTAGCTGCGAGTAAAATTTATCTTTCTCAGGCAGAAAAGTTTCATCAAATCTGCTCCAGTCCTCGAGGTACTCGTACAGAAAGACACCCTTTTTTGTCAGGTAGGCATAATCCCTACCAAAGCAACTTCGTAGATTACCAAAACTACTACAACCTTTTACAAGCTCATCTAGCGGTGCTGCCATAAATTACAGACTGTCTATGAAACGTAATTTGCCGAACGTAACTGACATATATTTTTCAAAATTGTTCGGAATACATTTTATTGTATTATTTAATTTTAGGTTAGATTTAATTTCCTCATCGCCAAATGCTTCGACAATGATATGACTAACATAACCACGAAAATTATGTAAAACGACAGGAATAAAATCTGGCGCATGAAATTTCAAATTACAATTATTATGTGCGGCTCCACGATATTGGCCGGTTAGATGACAGTGATCGCGCACTTTATCGCCTGACATAGGTTTCTCGCAGATATGACAATTAACTGCCTTGTCGAAATCAAGTTATTGTTTGGGTGTTATTTTTATTGGAGCTGTTTTAGATATTTTGTCGGTGATTTTATCAACATCATCTATTAAATTTTTTAGTAACCACACGGCAGGATTTTTACCCCTATACAATTTTATTGGACTTGAAAAACTATCATTAGCGCAACAAATTATTTTATAAGCTGCTCCGCAGGGGATATGTTGTAGCATTTTTCTGGTGCTTGATTTATTTGGATTATTTTCTGCGCCTGCCACAGGGACAAGTAAACACTCGAAGTCAGCATATATAACAAACGGAATACTTAATTTATGATTATAATTTTTAAATTTTAAAACTTTTTCTTTCTCTGTTGGCATTGTTATTTTTTTAACATTAACACAGTATTTAACATGATCTTGCAGTTTTTCATTTTTAGAAAAACTTTGTAAACAACGATAACAAAAATGTTTTTTATTTTTCTCTTTATTATATTGTTTGCCAACTAAGCCATTAAAGTTTTTTAGCCAAACGTAATGTCCTTTATAAAACAGCAAGTTTATTGTGTTTTGTGTAGCTTTTTCTGAGATGTATCTGGGATAAATATTTTCACGCTCTCAAGACTAAACACATTAACTGAAACACCACTTTGTCCCTCAAACTTTGGTATTTGATTTTCTGCAACTGGAAAGTTAATGTCATTAAAATTTAATTTTGATACGTGACTAATATATTTGTCAACGCGATCAGCATGTTTTTCTGCTGGAAACATCGCAGAAAGAATAGCCCATTGGAAACATTTGTTATCAGAGTATTTTTACGTTTATGCAACATTTTTTGTTATTAATTTTTTGAGGCAGGTCAACGTAAGAGTTACCGCGAAGTACGTAATATCTCGCTGTGTGAAATAAAACTTCCTCCATCACCTCAAATTTCCAATCTGATCCTGATGCAGTAAATTCTTCCAATGTTTTATTTATTTCCTGATGTATTTCATCAGCAACTGAGGAAATATTTGTTCCAGATAATATTTTTCGTGATTTAACTGTTAAATATGGTTCGGAAATCTCTGTATCTTTCTGAGATGCATGTAACTTTGATAAAATAACATGATATTGTACTATCAGTTTGGTACTTTTATGTACTGCAAGTTCTCGCGTTACAGTTGGATATAAGAGATGAAACAAATTTGTAGAGTTAAAATTTGCTAAAATATTTTGATTATCAAATTTATAACTGTTATTAAATCCTGCAAAAGCTGTAGCTACTTTTGTAGGTTCTCATATAAGGCTCTTTTTGGCTATATCTCGCAATTTCAGCATTATTATATAACATTTTATATATTTAATTGATATCGCTAGTTGAAAAATCAATTAAAGATATAAATTGTATAAGGTATAATGACACAAAATTTGAGTTACATAAGACTGACGGCAGAGGAACAGGAAGAATATCATGTTCATCCCAAGTACAACTTGTATGCGGGGAATGCACTTGGTTCAGTGATTCACGTCAAGTACGGAAAACCGTTTGGTAAATTAACACCAACAGGTTACAAGATCAGCGTAAAAGGTGATAATGCCGAGCGAGTAGAAATGTTAAGGAAAGATTTTATTTACACGCTGTTTTGTCATAAAATTCAGAAGGACAACGAGTATATCATGTCAACGGCAAAGTTACTGATGATAATATTGAAAACTTGTCTTTACAAAGTGAATTTCAACCTCACCCTGTGTTTGATTTATACGAGGCATCTGACAAAGGACTTATTCGAGGAAGAAAAACTAAAAAAGTGTTAGGTAATTTGAAAAATAATGAATACTTTTTTGTGGTTGTTAGAGGAACCAAAACAGATTTTGTTAATTATTATAGCCACAGATTTGTTTACGAAACTTTTAACGGACCTATACCCGATCGTTTAGTGATAGACCACGTCAGCCGTGTTAAAGCAGATAATCGTCTAAAAAATCTCGAACTTGTTACGCCGAAAGAAAATAGCAAACGAGGACAAGGAGGTGGTATTAATTTTAGATGTTCTGCTAAACCTATAATATCATATAACATTAGTACAGATGAGGAACTAGAATTTTCTTCGATAACAGCTGCAGCAAAACATTTTAAACTTCATTCACAATCAGTAAAAGATGTAGCAGATGGCAGAACAAAATCAACAACATCACAATCAACATTTGACAAAATTATCTTCAAATACGACAATTAATTATATTTTCTAGCTCGTTTTTAGTTAGGCAATTATGAGCAAACATTAACACATCATCTCTATCAAACCTTAGCATTATTATTGCGCTATCATTAAGTTTATTTTTTTTCTGCCGCTGTTAGCAGAATTTTATTAGAATCACCTTGCATCACATTAACGTCAACAGAATAAGAACTATATCCCGACAAACATTTTCGCACTGCTTCGGCTAATTCTTTGTAATTCAATATATCAACTTTCTGATGATATTTTATCTCGTTAGTCATCTTATCATTGTAAATCAAATAAAAATATATTATAATATGAACTTGATGAAACGACTTGCTGATATTTACGCGGATGATAATTTTACAGTCTCTATCGATAAACACAACTCTGTTGGTTATAGAGAAGACGATATTCTATTTAACAACGACGACGAACAAGACGAAATTGTTGGCGTGGTTGATAAAAAAAATTACAGCAGACCGACAACTGGACGATATGATGTTAAATATCATATCACAAAGAAAATCTCGAAATTTAATTTTCAGTAGGTGAAAATCAGTCTTTTTGGCGGTCGATAAAACCTTTTTCAAACATTAGAATCCCGGGCCGAGAGAAAAATATAAAATTTGACTTTATATTTGTCAAGATATTTAACCTAATGATAATCTATAACGATCGCAGACAATATCTAATATCGTTATGTAAACCTGTAAAATGTAAATCTATCAAACGTAAGTACGAGGAAATTTATAACAATATTACTTCAATATAGTTTTAGTTGGAACCAAGCTGTTAAATTTATCACTGTATCCTCTCCACTTGACAAGGCTTTTATTACCTTTTTCCTGATAACTTTTTCAATAACAAATATATTTTGCTCAGTTTTTTGTAGTTCCTGCTCGTAAAAACTACCGGTTATTGACTCACCCAATAAATCCTTCAGCGCATATGTTACAGGTATTGTCAGTAAAACTTTATCAACAACAAATACTTCTTCAGTCCAGTTTGGGGTAAATCAGAGAAATTCTAACTTTATCACCAACTTTAAATTTATGTCTGAGATACATGTTTTCATTTGCAAGAATCGGATTTTTAATTGCTTCATTTGGTGACATTTTTATTGATCTGTGTTTCGTGTTATTATATTGTTAATAATTTGTGAAAGATCATCAGTATATCTGTTTGTGTTTTTAGCTGTCAAATTTTAATGCATCAGCTCGTTTAGTGTACGATTAAATCTTTCAACGACAACGCTTTTTCCCTCATTTCCTGTAACATATTTTTTTTATGTTATTTTGTTCCAAAAATTGCTCAGATTTTTTATTAAAAAACTCCGCTTCGTGATCAGTCCAGATTTTGTTTGGTTTTCTTTCTGTACTAACGATGACCTGTTTTAGTGCATCAGTTATCGATGTTCCTGTTTTATCTGAAACGGGTACACTAAACGCGTATTTACTAAAAACATCTACAACGTTAAAAAGATATTTTTTTACTGTCGTTAAATTTAGCAAGATTTGACACATCAACTAAATCTATCGCCCAGATATCGTCAACGGCATTTGCGACAACTTTACGTCTCGGAATTTTTTTTTTTTAGGTTTATGTAGCTTTGATGCCAGATCATCATACAATTCTTTTCCAAGACCTAACTTATATTTTGTTCCTATCATTCCTTGAACTAACCTTCTATCAAATCGTTCTCTCATATTTACAGGTTTCATATCTTTAAGTTCATCTAGCATTACCTTATCGCAGCCGTGCTTATCCGCTTCACGGTCACGATAACAAATATCATGACGCATTGCTATTGCATCGACTTGATTATAAGGTTCTTGTCCTGGTAATGGATTATCGTTTTCGTCTAACTGTTCGTCCAGTGGATTGTACGGCCCAGTATATTTATGGCCAGGCAATGTCCATCCTCCTTTTGGTTTCGGTAATTTTCCAATAAATTTGTGGATGTCATTGCCGCTGTCAATTACCTCATGTCGATTGCATGATTGACAGTATGTAACAATTTTATCTTGTTCTATACAAAGATCTTTATCACAATTACAATTACATTTCATTTTATTTTTTAATCGTCGACAAAAATATTTACCTGCGTCAATTAATTATCTACTAAAATAACCTCCCTGAAATTGTCAGGGCACATTCCAGCTCCGGATAATTTCTTTAAAAACATACCTTTTTCTACCGCAAACAGCCCAAATGCTTTTTAACATTGTTCTATAATTTTTTGTTTTTTTCAATTGTCTCGTCGGTATTCGCTGTTTTAGTTTTACATTTAATACAGTATGTTGACATGTTCCTTAGTTTAGATAAAATTAATTGCAATCTCATCATTCGCGTGAGAAGGTTGCTTGTCAAACTGTAAAATAAATTTTAAAAAATGAAATTTGGACTCTCCGAGTCTCGGTTGGGACATCTGTCGGATAAACATAATACAATAATAACCACAAGCTGATGTTCCAACCGGCTGTAGTTGATTAGACGAGTAATTTATTTTTTTAAATTTTTTTAAAATATATTTTTTTTTTATAAGATCACTCGCAGGAAGTCCGAACGAATCAAAATAATTATTATTGTAAACAGCAACCCAATGAGTGCCGGATCTATCATCGAAGTTTTGTATATTTACAACATACGAACCACCTGCTGGTACATTATCTAATTCTTCTTTGGAATATACTCCACGAAATCCGACAATGTCATTCAATTTTTCAATTATATCGAAATTGCTCAATAGCGTCTGGTGCCTGGTAGAGTCATTCCACGTCCTATCCCTAGCAGGTTTGGAATTAGACTGCCTGCTAACCCCGCTAGCAGCGGAGCGAAAGGAATAATTCCTCCTTGTTTTGTTTTTCTTGGCGACTTCATTTTTTAGATTTTGTCGCTGGCGATTTCTTTTTAGCTGGAATTATATTATTTATTGTTATATAAAATTTCTTTGATTCCATCACCAGATACCGCCTTTTTAGTTGCTCCAGATACTGCCCCTGACGCTGCTGCTAGTCCAAGTGTTCCTAATACCGGTAGAATCTTTGATAAAATTACAGAAAGTGCTGGTCCAAAATAGACGCCGTGTTTTGCCATTGCTATTACTTGCGCAACAGATAGTTTGAGAACAAAGGGTTTTCCCTGATCGAGTTTATTAATTTGGATTTGAGTTAACATTACTTTCATTGCGGCGGCGGCGTCAGTCCCCGGAGACTTTATCATTACAAAGACAGAATTACGTTCAGCAACCGCCGCTGATAATTTTTTAATTTGAGGGTGTTAGGTATATTTCTCTAGCTGTGAACTCCGTTTTCATTTTATACTTGTTTGTTAGATTAAACTTGGACAGTCATCCTTTCTTTGGTCGCATCAATTGTCAAGAATCTATCACTGACAACTAGCGCCCAAGTGACCTCAATATCAACAGTCGATCCAATAACTCGTTCGGGATGCTTTGATATGTCAAAATCAAAGATAGGATAAAGTGATCGAAATTCCTCTACTGATATCTGAGATCCACTGTCTGCGTCTTGATATTTTTGCATAGCCTCCATAAGGTACATGTACTGCCGAGATATGTTTCTGGTGGCGTCCACGGCAAAATTACATTCGATTGCACGTTCGGAATATTGTTTAGAATTTACTCTAACAAATATTCGTCTAACATCAGGGTTATCAAATATAGAGTTGTTCATTTCTTGATCATTACGACGTGCCTGTCGTTGAAATACAACGAACAAATGTCGATGTAATTGTTAGCTTGACGTAGTTGTAACACGCCAGGTGTAATCAGTTGCGTTAGGAATTGCTGTTTGATAAATTCTGTTTTGCTGGAAATATCTTTTTTTCGTGTAAGCGGTCAATAATGATTCGAGTTCCATTGTTTTAGCTACAGATGGGACAACTCGTGGCATCCACAGCGCTAATCTTGTAATAGCAAACTGTCCTTCAGCTACTCCATCAGCGTGTATTATACAATGGTTTTGATCAGCTCGATCTAAAATAAGTGTATATTTTATTCCGCGAAAAACTTTGTTATATTCGCGGCAGAATCCAAATATTGTGCTTAACGGAAGCCTCATCGTTATTTGGCGAGATTCTGCGACAAATGCTTTTCGTTTGGCATATCCCTCGTTATAAGTTGATCGTCGTGCATTTCCAAATGCGCTTCTTATTGCAGCTGCTACTATAGTACCACCAGCTGCATCTGCGCTTGATGCTGCACCAGTATGTTGTGCAGCTGCATTAGCTCCAGCTAGTGTTAGAATAAGTCTATTTTCAACATCAGCATCAGCTAGCACTCCAGTTTTAAATTCGCTTGAAACAGCTGTCCCAAGTCCAGTATCTCTAAACCACATCATATTTGTGGCTATTGATTTCGAATAATCATTGCTGGACGAGATGATATTTAGTATTGTACTTGCTATGGGCAAGTGCATTGAAATATCTTCCACAGTCTGAATGGCCAGTTGGTACCGTGCATTTTGAAACAATCTCCAACCATTATTAACAAGTGCAATTTCTGCACCAGCTGCAATATCACCGCCTATCGCAGTTAGTAATTGACCACGCACTTCCAACACCGCCTTGTGTGGTAACAAAAGCACGCCCTCGTCTCTTGTGTTAAAAGTTCTGACGCCAGCTTTATTTGGTTCGTTTGAGTTTTCGTCAAGATACTCGACATACTCGAATTCTGTCAACGTGTTGTCGGTATCTTGTTCTTCAGCAACATCAAGATAATTTTTAACTGACATTATTTATTCTATAGTCTACACAAAATTTGACTAGAAAGCAGCAGGAGTTATTCTTGTTTTCTTTATAAGTTTGCATAACACCTCTTCACCACGTGGTGACAGTAATTTTTTTTGTTGTAGCTATCATAGCTCGTTCTGTTTCTGCTGTTGGTGCAATATCTGATATTGCTCGTTTTATTTCCAACACCGTAAGTGTTGAGCCTTTAATTAATTTTGTCCTACTGCGGTGCCTGCCGCAGATTCGGTCCCTGTCGCAAAAACTTTACCTGCGTCAAGTGCAATTGGTGCTACTTTACGCGCAATTCCTGGAATGTTCTCTATCACCTTTGTAAATATATTTCCAAAAAATCCACCTACAATTTTTCTTCTATAAACTTTTTTTGGTCTCATCGTTGTTATTAAATTAGATTTACAAAATTTACGTCGCGCGCAGGTGTAAATAATACGTGACAATTTCGTTGTTAAGATCTATTTGTCGTCCTGATTGATCTGTTAGTTGCATTGTTATGTCCGTGATCCGGTTTTCAGGAGTAATCGGATAATATATCATTTGTCGAGGAGTAATTTGTATCAGTGAACCAGGCGGAACATCTGGCGAAAAACTATAGATTGTTTGCCCGCGACTTCCCTTGGCTGTGTAAGACCCCAATGCAATGGAGCAATTGATTAAAATTGTATTTACTTCTGTTATGTTGACTGGTAAATCTCCATCATACGATATACTTTGTTCTGTAACACTGCCGTATTTTTAGTTTTTAAAACCTAACAATGATGCAATGCAAGTCGCTGGTGAAAAATCGATTATCAAATTATTTTTTAGTGTGATTCTTACTCGTAGAATATTATAGTTTGGAGTTAATTCAAAATTGTCTGCGGTAGTGTATTTTGTTATCAGCTCTCTTATCGTTTTGTTGAGATCAGTTAAATTATACGCCCCCTGTGGTATGTTGACTGATACCCAAGCACCAGAATTAAATGTAAAGTCGTCATTAACGTTTGTTTTTACATTTGCCGTAGAATGCCATATAGTAGCGGAAATCAATCCGATTTCTTATTGTTTATTCGGATCTAGTATTATTGGCGAATTATAGTACACAGAAAAGTTTGCGCTGTTTCCTGTTGTTTGTGATGAGTCAAGTAATAGTGTTGCTGACATTTATATAAGATCGTTATGTAAAATTTCGTATTCAGATGATGTTAGTAATACACTCGATCTAAGATTATCTAATATATCAACAATTTTCGTTGTCGATTTCAATGCTTTCATTACCTGCTTCTTTTGATGATATTAATAAGATATGTCGGTCAACCATTTCTGCGTTTGATGTAAAAACTTTAACGCCAGATCCAGTGGTTTCCTCTGGTAATCTTCCATCTCGTTTGCTTTCGTAATTATCAAATAATCTTTTAAATGTCCATTTATAATCTTTTGATCTAGTTCGATATTATTCTGCTGTTTTACTTAAAACATAAGCAATAACTCTGTCTTTTATATCTTCCTGCATTTTTAATAAAATACTCTCATCTCTTTTATTTGTTCATCAGCAGATAAACCAGATTTTATAATTTCTGTTAATTTTTCTGTAAAATCTTGATATTATTTTTCTGACCAATCTCGAATATTGTCAATGTCTTTGATATTATTTTTTTTAAAATTATCGTATTCTTCGCCCAGTATTTTATCACGTGCATTTTTTCTGAAAAATATTATCTGTTTTTTAAGTGGCATTATTTCTGCGATAGATTCAGTCATCATTTTTTGTTTTACAGTTAATCCTTAGTTTGCTCTGATAAATTTTGTATCGACCTTCTTAACTCGGCTGGATTAAGCGTCAATTTTGCAATAGCATGTTCTAGCGCAAGAGGGTTATTTATTAATCTGTGAAATTCAGCCTGTCATGCAACAGAATCAGCAATTGTACTCACAACGTCCTGTACAATTTTTTTAGTTTCCTTATTTGATCTTTCTCCTAGTAAACCTAGCAACTCTTTTTCTTGTGCTTTCTTTAGTTCTTCCGGAGGCAATGCTGATATTTCTGATTGCTTTGCTGAGTACTCCTTCGGTAACAGGTTTAAAATGTTTGGTGGTTTCTTCTTCGGCAGCACGTTGTCCTTGATGTGCTTCTTCCACCTTTTTCTTAAAAGCAGCTCTAGTTTCAATAAATTTCTTTCGTAAATCAATTATTTGTTGAAGCTTGTCCATTACTTCTATTTTATACGCGACATAAAATTCATCTACAAAAATGTGTCGATACAACAACGAAATATTTTAGCTGGATCACGTGCTAGTTTATCAAATAAAAAGAAATTCTATTTGTCTTTGGTTGCTTGATGATATAATTCAATAAATTTATCTTTTGTTACGTCACCGCATTGCTCGTTTGCAATATTTCTGATATATGCTTTATCTAGTCCGGGAAACAGTATAAAACATCTTGTATTCCGCCTAATAAATTTGTCAACATTATAAAACCCTTGCGCAAGATAAATCGAATTACATTTTTTGTTACGCGACAACGCAAAATACGACTTAATCTTATTCATCTCCTCGTTGTTTAGCGGAATGTCGTCAAATACAACTATTTTATGCGCGGACGAGTCAAGTTCGTTTATTGGGATTAATTCTTCTGGTTGCTTGATAAGAAATATATCATCACCAGCGTCAAGCTCATCACGAAGTTTATCATTGTATTCGCGTAATAACTCGTATTTATCTTGTTGCGGATTAATCGTGTCAATATATACCTTATCGTAATTAAAGTTATCATTAAGTAAGAGATTTAGCAAAAAATTTGTTTTACCAGAGCCTGTACGACCGACAATAAGATAATGACAATCTGGAAATTCGTTATTATGTTTATGTTTGTTTAATCGTTCGGTGTCAAAATTTAATATCGTTGACTTCGCCATTATTGTTATACAATTTTATGTTATGCAATTTACATAATATGACCTATTACACAAAGTTTGGAACAACACTTACGGGATCTGTTTCCGCTGACAAACCAATAATAACTGATACGTCATCGTTAGTAAAATAAAAAACGGCGACACAATGACAGGTAATTTATTTATGTCTAATCAACGAGTTCTTGGTTTAGAAACAAATTATCCGCCAATAAATATTGTTGATATACAAGCTGTTAGTTATGCACAACTAAAATCCGTCGACAATAACAAACTATCACTGACAGGAGGAACTTTAAGCGGTAACTTGGATATGTCAGGAAAAAAATAATAAATTTAGAAACAGAAGAACCGCCAAGAAACTTAAATCAAACACAAGCTGTAAGTTATTTACAGTTGAGGTATGTTGATGATAACAAGCTTGATAAAGCCGGTGGAACTATTACAGGTGCTATTAACATGTCAAGTAGAAAAATCATTGGGTTGGAAACCGAGTATCCACCAGCAAATGTTGATAGCACACAAGCGGTGAGTTATACGCAATTAAAATCCGTTGACGATAACAAACTTAACAAGGCCGGCGATACAATGACAAGTAACCTTGTAATGAGCAATAACTCAATAATAACTGGATTACCTACAACCTCACCACCAGCTAATGAGACTAATGCTATTAGTTATGCTCAGTTAAAAGAAGAACTCACCCCGTATTTTAAACGATCTGGTGGATCAATATCAGGTAACGCAAATACGAGGAACAAAAAAAAAATAACAACAACATATGTTCCAGTTACCCATAATGATCTAACGAATAAAGCGTATGTTGATAGTGCATCTGGTGGTATAAAACGAATCAAAAACAATGTGGGATATATTCCAACACTTTTTAAGGCAACTGATAACCGAGTTGGGTTTGAGGTAAGTGCATCATCATATTATCCTGAGAATTATCCTTATCACGCTTTCTCTGATTGACAAGAATGGACTACTAACGGAGAGGTTGAAAATTTTTTGATTAAAATTAAATGTCCCATTGCAGTTGCTATCTGGCAATTTCATTTGCGAGGTCGATTAAACTCTAGTGTTGGTGGAATTGATAATTGGCGATTGGAAGGATCAAATGATGATATCGACTGGGAAATATTATACAGTACAACAGACATTTATATTTCAACAACACAATATTTTCGATTCCAGCTGCGAATACTGTTAACAAGTACTTGTATTTCCGAGTTTATGTTATCGCTGCTGAACATCCGTTTCCAGGATTGACAGCATTTCAAATATACACACTTGATGATCAGATTTAATCTAACGTTGCAAAATAAATGTCAGAATAATCTACAATCATTGCGAGAGAATTTTATGATATTTTTAACCCTAAAATAAATGTTGGAGACAAATCACTATCAGCACGTGTGATAAATACTAGGAAAAATTTTTCAATTCCAATGATAAACTCTCCATTGTCAGAAGAAGAAATTTTTTTTATTCTCGTTATGCATATGCGAGGACCACAACTACTTAGAGCAATAAGAGACTTTGATATTATAAGCAGTTACTGTCATCCTAATGACTGTATAGAAGAACATGAACAAACTGGAATCCTGCTAGAAAAAAATATTGCTCGAGCTTAATTTTGAAAATCTAGATTTGATTATAAAATCAAGCTTAATAAAAACACGAGCTTATGGTGAAAGAGTAGATTTAAAAGAACTAGTAAACAATAGTAATGATAACCTCGACAAACTAGCGGAATCTAAGATAATAGGAATAAAAAAGAACAAGGAGTTATACAATAGTTTTTCAAAACGAAAAATTTTTAAACATCTCGGCATGTACTACTATGACAAGAAAACCCTAGTTAAAGTTGCTAGAATGACGCCGGATACGGAGTCAATTATAAAAGATACTCGATCGCACTTCTACCAATGATGCGTAAAAAGAACCCGGAATTTGATCCGATCATTGTTCACACATCTCTAGCGATAATCAAAGATTTTGACAATGAAATTAGTAATCTCAGCGATGAAGAGCGAGAAAAGTTTTTTGAGGAAGTCAATCAAACAACATTTGGTGTAGGGATTGGTTCTTATTATGACATAGTTGAAGAACATGATGTTCTACTTCCACCACTCCAACGCTCTAGACAATTGTCATTACGAAATTATTACAGTGAAGTCGAGCAAATGTTCACAAAACAATACGAAAAATTATGGCTTAAAGTAAATAATTTTACTCAAATTACCTTTCTTGGACGAAAATCACTCCAAAAATTAATGCTGATAAATTTCGTAGTCGCATATGCAATTATCAGACAATATCTTGTCCTCAAAAATTTTACTTTGAATCAAATAAGCTTGGAACTTCGGTTTATTGATGAAACAGAAAGAGAATACGGCAATTAGTGAATGAAACAGATTTTTATGAACGTGAAGCAGAAAACACATTTGATTCCTGCAGTTGGTTAAAAAAAAATGCGGTATTGACAGATGAGCGATATAAAGATACTTCGTCAGATGTTTATGACAAGTATAGAGATTTTATATCTGATCCTAACAATAATAAGTTCCTTGAGTTTCTTGATTCGATTGTTGGTGCTACAGTTTTTAATATTGTATAAAACTGTAAACAAATATTGCATAATAAAAAAACAGATCATCGATTTCAATCATATGTCAGAAGAAATTTCAAAACAAGATGTTGACGCTCTAATCCAATATTACAGATATTATCGTAAAAACCTTTGGTGTGTAAAACAATGTTACTAATATTACAGTAGAAAACTTCGAGTAATATCATATTTACCACGGCTCATGACAAGCTCTGGTATAATTTCAAATGGAGCATCATTAAATCCGTTTTTGTTAATAATATCTGGTGCTGGTGTTTCTCTTTCAATGGCGTGTAACAAAATTGAGCCTCGACTTGAGACTAAAAAAATGCTTGTAAAACAGCAAGTATCACTTACAAAAAATTACTTGATCAGATACGATCTTATTTACGAGGCGTAAAATATGATATGGACGACTTAATACGAGAGTTCCGTATTATTGACAGTATGTTAACAGATATTCTGCCAATGAGAGTTAGCAGGTATGAAAATAATTATCATAAAGCATGGTTGTAACAGTAGTATATATATAATTTTGCGTAAATTCCAGGTAGTTATTGATTTTCATCTATACAATGTACTGCAACAGCTGTTCATCACAACATCAGGCAGATTTATTTTGGATCCACACACTACAGTTTATTCAATAATATTTAGTAATATGTGATGAAATTCTTTAAAAAAATAAAAAAGGACTTACCTGTTCAGGTACAGATCCACTTGTTGAATGAACACAGAGAATAATTGTGCCTGCCTTTATAGCGTTATTCTGGAATTTCCATTACGTACTTTCTAGAATGGTTTTGGCGACTATGGCGCAGACTGTGTACACATCTCTTGCATACAAAATTCACATTTGTATTAGGGAGTTGTTGTTATAGGGTTTAACGCCATTTTTCAGCACAAGATAGGCTATACATGGCGGCCAGTATTAATGGTGGAGGAAGAACCGGGGAACACCCCCGAAAGAACCACCGACCCATGAGAAGCTACTGGCAAGCTTTCTCACATACCCACATTAGCCGAACCTGAGAACTCACGCAGACACGGGTGAGATGAAAATGATCCGTAACGGTGAGAGCTTTAGACCACTCGGCCACTCGGGGAACCTGTATTAGGGAGAGGAACAAGCAAGTCGAAGAACGTTACTTCTTTTCCAACCATTTTGCCATGCAAAATATTTACCATTTGCAGAATATGATATGTTTAAATGAGACTAATGTTTGGGTTTTTTTATTTGAATAACAGTTGTGATAACTACAGAATGACAGTAACACAGAATGACAGTAATACAGATTATGTTCCCTCTGCAGATTTGGACTTTGATGGAGACGGATATAAAACGCGATATTTCTATATTTCTTAAGCTATAATTGGAATTTGTCCCAGAATCTTGTTATAGCGAGGTATTGACTAGCTCATTAACATAAACTGAGATAATTGGTATCAGGCCCGTGAACTGCCAGAGAAACGCCGCAATGAAACAATCTACTGAAATGTGCGGAGGGAAAGCAGCAGGCAGGGCGAACCCTACAAATTGGTTTCGAGCAAATTTTACAAAAATAAAGGTTCCTACAGGGGCTGAAAAATAATGTCAATAACGCTAAACCGAACCTCCTAACTTTTATTATTACCAAAACTGATAATATTAGCTTATTTTTGTTATTTTATTTTTGACTTTTTGTTTTTTATGTTATAATGCGTTTAGTTTACTCGCGGGTCACTCAATTTTTGTCGTCCGCCCTGCCTGCTGCTATAAATCAACCAAAGATTTTATCCAGACCTATACGATATCTGGATCTTGGATCAAGTAAATTTATTGTAATAAATCCAAACGGAACAGCCTGTGCTTTTGAAAAGAAGTTTTTAAACTTAATCATGTCCATATCCCCTGAACACCAAGTATAATAAATATTCTGTAAAGCATAATTATCTACTCCATTAAACACGACTAAAATATTGCAGTTGTCTCTGATCACTTTAGGTATTTGTGTATATCGTTGTGTGACATAAATCACATCTGTATTCTTGTGTCTACCTCGAGAAAATATTCTAGCTGGATTTGATTGTCTGTCCAGCATAACGTCATCGTACACCACTAAATTATTAATAAATCCATCTAGGTCATCTACAGATGGGGCCTCATCAATATCGGTAATAAAGTCAACAACATCATCACCGTTTTCATTCAGCAATTTTGCATTTTCATTAAAATCTTTAAGTACTTCGTAACAGTGTTGATCATCTACAGATGGTGCTACTAAATACAGTTTACTCCATTTCAACCATCGCATTATTAAATTTAATAATAGTTGTGTTTTACCTGATCCAGATGGATCTATTATAATCATCCTTATCGAATTTGGTAATGCTGGATGATGCTTCACTGGTTCCTGTTTTCGTGTCGCCGAAAAATCAATTATATCCATATAGTAAATAATATGAGTCTATATTGTGTTCGATGTAGAGCATCTACACCCACTGCTGAATTAACTACAATAACAACGAAAAATAAACGACGTGCTCTGACAGGCAAATGCGTAAAATGTGGCACGAAGAAATACAAATTTGTCAAAACAAAGACAGGTGGAGATATTGCCGCTTTATTAGGAAAATTACCAGGAACTCCATGGGCTAAATACCCCGGTGAGAAACATCTTCCTGGATATAATTATTGCGGTCCCGGAACTCGACTTGATATCCGACTTGATAATCAAGATCAACCAAGATCAGGAGAGTATCCAATAAATAAGATTGATCAAGCGTGTCATGTTCATGATGTTGCGTATAAAAGTAAAGATTTACAACAACGACATCTCGCAGATGTAAAATTGATTCACGCATTAAATTCTATACCCAAGAAATCTGTCAGAGAAAAACTCGCTAGTTTTCTAGTAAAAACTGCCATGAAAGGTAAAATAATGTTAGGGCTGGTAATTAATTATATAACTATTATGATGGAATCCATTTATTATAGCCCAAGAGGATATTGGAGGGGCAGAGCAGCGATTAGTAAACTTGCTGAAGCAGCAAAAGTCTCACGTTCTGTTGCTGCAGCGTGGTTAGCACGACAGGCAATATGGCAAATTTATCTACCACCACCTAAAAAAATTCAATATGCACATTTTGATGTCAGCGTCCCTAATGAAGTTCATCAAGCAGATATTTTATTTTTACCACACGATACCATGAAAATTGGTAAACGTCAATCACGCACGTACAAATACGCATTAACTGTCGTTGACGTTGCAAGTAGATATAAAGAAGCGGAACCATTATCAACAAAGACAGCGTCTGAAGTTGCATCTGCGTTTGAACGAATTTATCAGCGAGGACCTTTGCGATGGCCACAGTTATTACAGGTTGATCCTGGCAAAGAATTTCTTGATGCAGTATTATCGTTGATGAAGAAACGTAACGTTAAAATCAGACGAGGACATACTGAAATTCATCGTGATCAGGCAATTGTTGAACGATTTAATCGAACACTTGCTGAGCGGTTATTTGGATATCAATATGCAAAGGAAATATCTATTAACTTTAAGTCCGGTGAGAGATCTCGAGAATGGGTTACAAGGTTACCAAGTGTGATAGCTGCGTTAAATAACGAAATTACTCGTTCAACTTCCATGAAACCTTCTAATGCGATTACAAAAAAAATATATACCCCGTAGCAATGACAGACAACAACCTCAACCAGTATTAGGTAATGTAACTGTAAGATATTTATATGAACCTGGCGAACTTGAAGGTGGTAAAAAAGAGCAACCGATCCTATCTGGAGCGTGACTACACATACAATTTCTAGTGTGGTTAGATCCACTGGTAGACCTCCAATCTACAGATTAGATTCGACAGCCCCTCAACGTGGATTTGTGCGTGAACAATTACAGGTAATTCCTAAAGACACACAATTACCACCACATACAATTACATAACCAGAACCTCTACGTCGATTGCATTCAAGACAGGTCAGCATCACATTATCACGTATATGACCAAGATCACTATTAATTCTGTCTACGGTAAATTGTCTTGGATTATTATTCGAATATTGCCATAACATTACTGCGTTACAACTTGCACAATGATTATTCTGAAGTTGCTTTAGTGTTATAAAAAATTCAGTATCAATATCAAAGTCATGCTTATTTTTTTTTTGTCACATTGCTTATAACCAGATAGTTTTTTTTCTTATTACGTCATTATTAACAGTCTGATTATTATTTTCTGTAAAATTTATAATAACCCTATGTAGTTGAGATATTCTTCTCACTCTAGAAACTGCGAGATAGACTAAATTTGACCATTCGATCCGATCATCTATAATCCAGATATTTGTATCAGAAATAGTTAACCCCTGTGACGAGTGAATAGTTATAGCATATCCTAACGTCCACGGTGATTTATTCATATTCAGCGCATTTTCAACAACATTAATATCGACTAAAATAATATCGTTCAAGACAAGATTCTGTATTCCACCACCAGGAATTTCAACATCAATTATTCTGTCGTCGAGTATCTGCTGGGCGATAACATAATGGTACAGGTAGATCTGAAAACTTTTCTTTACGTAACAAAAATAATTTATCCTGTAGTTCATCACGAACTATCTTTCTACTTGCAACTATTAAATCAGCGGGATTCCATAAATTTAAAAAATCAATCATAGAAGTCTCTGGAATTACTCCTCGCATTATTTCACATTGTACTCTGTCTGGTTGTAGTCTGATTAATCTTTTAAACTCCTTCAGCGGTTCGTCAATAGCTCTATGGTCATCATTTATTTCTTCATAATAATCTACGTTATTCTTCAGCCATTCATGTGGAGACTGTCCAATAAAGGGTGGTGGTTGACCATGATCGCCACACATTATTACAGCAGTATTCTTTGTCAATAACCAATCAAGAAATGTTTTAATATTTCTAACGACACACCGTGTCTACCTTGTCCCATATAATATATTTAGGTATATATTTCTCACCCATTCGTTCAGGAGTCCATGTGTCTCCACACCATCCAAAGAAACTGTGATATGTACATGATTTTACTCCTCGCTCTTTTATCTCTCTGGCGAGTTTATGTGTCGGTGTCAAAACAATTATATCTGAATTATTATTCATGAATAATTTAATCACACGCGTTGTTTTACCTGAACCACCGCATCCATTAAGATAAACAGTTTTATGTCTAGCTACAGGATCGTATACAGATGGTGCTGATGACTTTGATATTTGATTATTATTTTTGTAATATATTTCCTTAATTTCAACGTCGGCAGATTCAGAATAACTAAGTATATTTTCTTGTTTTATTCTCCATGATCCCCATTCACCATTACCAAGTAGCGGTTTTAACAAATCTGTATATTTTTATTTATATAAAACGAATCCGTGGCGACTCTGACAGCATCACGAGGAAATCTGTTTATCATAGACAGTAGATTTATAGAAACATATGCCAACATCGATGATCTTAAATGAGTAAATTGCGGTGAGTCACCATCAAGATAGCTCACAATTGTACCTAGTTTGGTTCCGTCTGATAAATAAGCATTACTCCGATTTATAAATGTGTTGTTTTCCGTTGTATCAGCGATTATAAAATCCGAGTTCAGCATCGTCCATAATCAATCTTGTACAGTGTCTTTTATGATCATATGCTCCTCCTTGAGTAAATTTACCAATTATCTTTCTACCAAGATCTTTTGCAAATTTTTCATCATACTCATCTCTGCATTTACGTATATTATTAGTAATTTTAATAATGTCATCTTCATTAAGATTAGGAAATTCTTTCCTGGCATCATCAATATTAAATCTATTTGGTTCTGGTAACCAAACTTGCTTTTGTAACCGATATGATATAATTGCCTCACTCACCTTCAATAATATTAAAATTCCAACATCAAGCATATATCGCAATAGTACTATTGGAACCCAACATTTTTCTGAAAAATGTCTTCCAAACCAAGCATAAGTAATCGGATGGAGATTTTCTGCAAACTCGAATGATTCTACATGAGCAAATCCGGTTAAGTCAAAATCTGGTAAATGTCCGTTTATCGCAACCCTGGTCATCTCATGTGATGGATGTCCAAATCTCTTAAAGTATTCAGAACATTCTCCGTATCCAAGAAAACTTCCGGGATAACATGCTATCATATCAACAGATATAACGTCATTATACTTATATTTAGTATTCCATAATCCTCCGTGTCCATATTCTACGCAGCTTTTATGGATATCTTCAAGAAATTCCGATCGTGTTGGTTTCCATAAATTTTTCTCCTGAGCGAAATGAGCCGCTACAGATGGAACAGTAAAACAATTATTTAATAATTGTCTAACTTTGATATCGTCAGAAGTATATTTCAGCGCAAGATGTTCCATTTCTACATTAAGAGATTCTGCACGGTAAATATCACCATTAGGCCGTACAAACTGATCGTAATAATCATATTCTGAACTTTGAAATAACCAAACAGATACAGGGTCACTTTTACTGATATTTTTGATAAAATCAAATATATGTCCATCATAAAATTTAACCGCTCTATCTCGTGGAAATATTGTTACTGCTGAGGTCCACGCATGCGAATTATGATCAATAATATCTATAGGAGCTCCATTTTTTATGTATTTTGGTTTATATAAAATCTCTCCTGTCAGCGTCTTTACTGTTATTGGAAATCTTAATTTCTTTTCTAGATCAGCAACATCTCTGATAGATGCTCCAGTATCTTTAACTGATTCTGCCCACGTATTTATTTTTTACGTCGTAAATCTGTTAAACCATTACCACGTATCGCATTTATGAAATGTTCTGTAACTCGTTCAGCTACACAGTTTATTCTTGACTCTGACAATCTCATCGGCTTAAGATTATTGACGTCAGATTTATTATTAAGCGGATATATTGCATATACAACCGCAGTAACGGAATATGTGCGTTCATAGTACGGTTTGTCAACACCAGTTAGTATTCCGGGTTTAGATTTATTACTCAAAAGAACAATATTATTTCCTGACTGTATGCGGACTGGATCACGCTTGTCACGAATAATCCAAGTATCTTCTTCTGTATTTACAATAAATTTTATTAAAATAAAGTATTTTTGATCATCAAGGTGATTAATAATTGCTTTTCCCCGTTTGTCATTCATCATATTAGTAACATTTCCGACTCTGAATGTTGACCATACATGAGCCGCACCATCGTCACGAAATTCCTTCTTGGCTTCACGAATACGTTCGGTTATATCCTCATTTGTTAATGCCAGATCTTGCATCAAAGTACTAAATTTATATTCTGATAGTCTGTCGAGATCGAATCTAGCTCTTTTAGATTCAATTGCCGATAATTCGTTCATATAATTAAGACAAATATTTAAATTAAAATTTTAGTATATATAATGCTTGAAACAAAGAACAAATGTGCTTGGCTCAAAATTGGATATACTTCTCCTTGTAATAAATCGTGCGTGAACAAATACTGCGGAAATCATGCGCAAAGTATCAAAAATGGAAGTACAGGACCAATACCATGTATTCAATGCGGTGTTGGAGTCAGAGGAAAAACTCAATTGTGTTTAAAATGTGGAGGAAAAAATACAGGGAATTAAAACGATATTATGACAAAAAAAATAATACTTTGACATTGTCAGGTAAATCTCCTATAAAAACCGTAGAAGATTATCTGACCAGATTTCAAAACAATGACTTAGACAAATAATATTATTATATATAATGAATCAAACAAATAATGATTTAAACAAATGTAATTTATATATAATGACTCAAACAAATCAGACCCACGATGAAACGATCGACAATGATATTATAAGAAAATTGAAAATTGAGTACTATGAGAAACACGAATTTGTGAAACATCCTATAATAAAAAATTATGAAGCATCCCGAGATGGTGTAATCAGACACTGTAGATTAAAGAAACCGGTTGGTAATCTTAATAATAAAGGTTATTTTACATTTAATACCGGTAGAAATAAACATTATTACTCACATAAATTCATCTACGAATGTTATTTTGGGGTCATTAAAGATGGACTTGTAGTTGATCATATTGATCGAGATCCCAAAAATAATCGGTTATCTAACCTGCAAGCTATTACACCGAGTCAGAATTCTGCACGTGGAAATACTGGAAAATGTAAAAAGTTTACAAGAAGAGCTATTAAATCCATAAATACAGAAACAGACCAAGAAATAACTTTTCCATCAATGTATGCGGCTGCAAAATATTTTAGCATACATCCACAATCAGTACGTGATGTTGCAGATAAAATATACAAATCTGCATATTCAATAAAATATGATCAATGGGTAATATTTGAATATATCTAACTCTGTACTCTTAATAAATAAATTGTATATAGTTTGACTCTATATTTTGCCATGGGTACCTTCACCGTCGCTCTCTGTGTCACTTCCATTTTTGACAGAATCAAATAACATAATCTTTCTTAATTGCATTACACGATTGTCCACAATCTTCTTTTTCTCGTATTAACGAGATAGTTCGGATCTGATATTTTCGATCGAACGTGCAAGAGGCGCAAATAGCTTTACCTGTTTTTCATTTACCACTGCCAAGGATTCTAACATAGACTGATAGATTAATTTTACGAATTTATAATTGGATGGTAATGTATATTTATTGTCGATTTTTCGTTGTTTTAATATTTCATAATCGCATAATATTTTCTCAGGATCAAGATTATCAGAGAGATTTATTCCGTTATGTTTTAATTTTTTAATAGCAGAAATAATATCATTAATGTTTTCTTGGTTCATATATATATATAAATATTTCTTTAAAATAAAAAATATTTACAAAACATATAATCACAACACAACCCCATATGAACTTCTAGCTTGCCATATGACATGCTAGCAAGTTCAGGGGCATTTGAATTAATCCCCATGTGACCCCCTAGGTTGTTATATAACATCCTAGCAGGATCAGAGGAAATTCGAAAGACGAAACAGACAGACACAATTGATCCCCATGTGAACTCCTAAGTTGTCAAGCAACATCCTAGAAAGCTCAGAGGATATTCGAAATTAGACGAAACACATTTATACCGACTCAACCCCATGTGATCCCCCTAGGTTGCCATATGACATCCTAGCAGGATCAGAGTTACATATAAACTTATCCTAATGACATATGATTGTATGAACATGAATATATACAAATGGTGATGATTTTGATTTTTGCAGACAGTACAAACATAAACTTAACAATAAACTTAACAGCAAACTTAACAATAAACTTAACTATAGACGGAAGACAAGGGGGGGTATATACGTCCAACAGATTTTATACAACTCTCCCCCCATATAAAACCCCGGGGAGTGCAAAATTACACCCACCACGTGGTTACATGGTGGGAAAGTTGTATTATTTTTCTGTTGGGTTTCGTACCCCCAATTATAAATGCGTCGCCAAATGCAAGATAAAATATCTTTAGCATTTTTAGAGACTCGAACACACGATAGTCTGCACAACTTCGATCTACGTCTAAACGCCTTACCACTTCGGCCATCGCTCTCTTATCAATAATACAGTTAAATTTAAGTATATAAAAAATATTTGCGCTGTCTCACAGAACTTGTATTACTAATAGAATGTAGAACTGTACTTCAATTTTTCAAAATTCATAAAATAATTGCACGTATGAGTTATAGTTCGTTAAGGTAACAGACAGACGGACTAATACGCTTTGTTCGATACACGTATATACAACTGGGTTTGTACAGGTAACGACGTAGTAGTAAGGGAAATGATCGTTTAATTTACTCCTCAGAGAGAGATAACAGAGTTATCTCGCTTTATTATATATACAATTGCTTTAATCATAGGAATTGATTGTTATTAATTTTGATTAGTAATTTACCCATCAGATAAAGAAATTTCTGACTATTTCATGAATTAGAGTACCTATTTACCCATCAGATAAAGAAATTTCTAACTATTTCATATATTTACTCATCAGATTATTAAAAATCAGTAAAAAAAATATATTATTTCAGAATCAGATTATTTTTTTTCCCCCTGATTATTTACTAGGACGTTCTACGAGCGTATATACAAATTAATATTAAGTGACTCTTCTCGTAGATCCAAAATGTTTCCTGTCTGGTCAGTAAGTTTGAAATTTATTCTTGACAATAATGGATTATGTACACGTAGATAAACTGGATTAATTGGCTCAGATATAATTAACCACCCGAGCAGTACTTGAGGGCTAAATGCATATAGTATATACCCCTGTTGGGCCTGGTTAGATTTTGAAAGATCTACTTGATAGCTGTCATCAGTTGCGTCACATACTAGATTGACCGCGATCGTAGATGTTATATTAACAATACCAGGTGAGATATGGCGACCTCCACCATGTGGATCATTATTATATTTAAGAATAGTTGGTGTGGGTATTAATTTTTTCCATGAATCACATATTCTTTTAAAATGTTCATCAATAAGATCATTAACTGACTTGTTTAGCTCTTCAGAATTAAATCCCGGAATTACAAATGTTGGTAGCTGTTCTTCTGTGATTCCATAATATTTAAGAAATACTGTTTTAAAAAAACGTTTATAGCTTACTCGCTGAATAGGATCATCTTCATTAACTATATAAGTACTAAGAAATCTATCTACCGGTACGTTTAATGTTTTTTTCTCTATCAACGATAGCCTTATTTACATATTCTAAGTCTGATGCAACCTGATTCAAATGTTGTATTGCTTCAATTATTTGATTTTTTAAGTCATCGTTGTAGGAAGTGCTGATGCTGGAAAATAAATTTCTTAGATCATTAAGTACACGTCCACGTTCAGATTTAATTGGCCTTGATTTTGAGTTAATTTCTTCAACATTAATTGTTGCTATTCTTGTTGTACCTTTACCCCGAACAAAATCTATAAAATGATTATACTGTGCATAACCACGATAAGCATCCGGAATCTCTATAAACGGATAAGTTTTTCGATATTCTGGAAGTTTTATAAATTTTTCAACATCTACGACGAAATCAGATCGTTGTGGTTCTGGTGGTCCTTGATAAACCGGTGGACTTCAGGCCATCCTAATACTGATTTAATCGAACTTTGATAAATATCTACGGAATAATCAGGGGAATTTATTTCAATAACCGCTGATAGTGTTGGTTCGTGAACAGTAATTGCTATTTTTGATTCTTTTCCTGTAATAGATTTAATTCTGCGTTGGAACTCATCATTAATCTGCTCTATTTGATAACTGCCCGTTGGAATAGCAACTACTTGCCAATCAGGAGTTCCATCAGGCTTATTCTTATTGGCGAATACTAATGAATTATTTGGCTGTAGTCCACCAAATGGTTTTGATCTAATATTTGGCCAGCTATAATAAACTCGCAATTGTGCTAATGCTATTTCTTTTGCAGGAATTGATGTTGGAAAATTGACACTAAATTCCGGATTGGTCGAACTTAACGATATCATAGTAGTTTTTGACGGAGTTGTATTAGTGACTATCTGCTGAAGTAACTCCCTGTCTGTCATTATTATTATCATTATTATTTAATTCATTAAAATCATTAGCGATCACCTTAAAAGCGTCATCATAAGTTTTCATAATCATCGCGAATTCAGTATCGGATATTTCACCATCACTGACACACGAAGAAATGTACAAAGATAGTTTAGAGCATGCCTCTGCCACTGTATGTAATTTAATCATATAATCGTGCAATTTAGCATTTGTACAGGTATCTATCTTTTTAGCTATAATACCGAGAACACCAGCAATAGTCGTTGATGCTGAAACAATGATGGTTATAACAGCAGGCGCTGTCATCGTCAATGTTGATAATAATAATCCTGTTCCAGCAATAACAGCAGAAACCGAGTAAACAACTACATCAATAACAACTATACGCCTTTTGTATTTTTTTATTTTTGTGTTATAATAATCAATAAAATTATTTAGTTTAGTCAGACGCTCACATACCTGATTGCATCTGTAACGTTGAAAGTCGATGCGAGACTGAGGTTGATCCATTATTGTTATATTAAGTGACTAATTGTGGTGTTTCAGCTACAAATTCCAAACACCACCAGTAAGACGTTGCGGTTATTGTTTGATCATCTGCTTCCAGTAAAAATATTTCTTCAGCATCTTTATTTAACACTATAGATACAACTCCAGTGAAAACATCTGTTGAATGACGCCACGGAAATGTTGTAGTATAAATTTTAAACTTTGCAGAGCTGAATATAGACAGTCTATACACACCAGTAACCTCCGCGGTATATTTAATAGTGTTATTTTGCTGTGACCTTGTTGTTAGTCCTGATGCTATTGTGTACACGATATTTTTAATTTGTCCGTGTGGAATTTTAATCAGATTAGTTTTTTGAACAATATTAGGTATTCCACTGACAATATCATTGAGTTTCATGTTAACGTCGGAGAGTTTTATGTCAACAGTTGGTTGTTCCCCCAAAAAATCTTTAATGGTTTTGTTTACATTTCTACGAAAATTTAAGAACGTTTCTACATGTCTGGAAAAAGTATTACTGAGTGTAGTCATTTCGTCATTGATTTTTTTTAGAGGAATGTTGCTATCGTCTACATATTTCTTCGTCACAGCATCAAAATCTAATTCCGGTGTTCTAAGATTATTAATGCCATTATTATTCATATTAAGAAATGCACGCATTATACCGCCGTTGGCCAATACGTACTTAGATTCTTGATCGTCGACATATTTCTTTGTTGCAGCGTCTGTATCTGTGACTGGGTTTCCAAGGTCTATAATTTTATTTTTGATTCATAATAATGTCACCCGTGAACGAATCACCAGCTTTCTTAATATAATCGCTGACTGACGTACCGGAATCTTGTATTTTACCCTGATCAGTAAAAGTAACTATATTATTAACAACAGCATTAGGAACTCGTAAAAGTACAATTGGTAGTTGTATATTACTAGTTTTTAATCGTCCTTCCTTATCCTGAAAAACAACTACTTCATTTTGATCCACACTGGTTATGTTTAATAAATCATCAATCTCATTTCTGAGCTGATCGAGAGTTGCGTATTTAGATAAATCAGCTTGCTGCTGAGCTTTACCACGAGAAGATCTTCCGTAAATGTCCACCTTTATATTTACTAATGTCTGTTTAAATGTGACAACGTAGTATATTCATGCACACCTTTGTGAGGTGGTTTTGTTGATTTTGATACAGCATCAAGTACGTTAAGTACTTCTCGACCACATATTGGTGGATCAGTTAATGTTTGTGTTGGTAACGTTGAATACCATATTGGAGTACTTTGATAGCCGCTAATATACTTTAAGAATTCTTTTGGTGGAGCTAGTCCATATGAATCAAAATAAATAATTCCACGTGGATCAATTGCATATCCGACCCAATGTGTGCCTGGACCAGAGTTTTCATCGAGATTAATAATACCGGTTTCAATATTGTTTGGTTGTTTTGGTAATTGATCACGCATGAAAACTCCTCTAAATTTTTTTATTTTTAATTTTTAGCAGCATCTAGTAAATCAAAATTGGACATAGGAGATATTAGTAAACTGTCCTTGGTAATCTTAGGCCTTTTCCGTACCATGAATGTGGAGTCCCTGGTAATCTTAGACCCCTTCCCTTTTTTTTGATTCCCTTTCCTGTTGCTTTCTTTAATGCCATTCCAGCAGCGGTTCCAACAGCGCCTAATGCAGCTGCTTTTGCAACAGCTGGGGCTGCAGCGGCAATTAATGCTGGTATAGCTGCAAGAAGTGGAAATATACCACCCGTCTTAATGATGTCTTTAATGGCACCCGCAGAAAGATTAAGTTTTATACCTTTATTTGATTTTTTGGCTTCATTGAAATGCTGAGCTGACGTTCTGTAAGAGATAATTTATTTGAGCTGCTCATCTGCTCTTTCTTTAGCAATATTTTTAATCCACAGTCATTTTTTGATGCTGATTGTATCCTTTTAATCTGACCAGGAGTCAGACTAACACTAACGTGATTATATGACATTATAATATTCATAAACGATCTAATTATATGTTTTCTACTGGAGCATCAACGACTCTCATTCATCCACCAACACCTTCAAGTAACATTGATTTATCGCTGAGTATGACAGCAATTGCTCTGTGATTAGGGATAGCTCCAATATCTCTATTAATATGAGCTCAAAAATGTATATCGACTACAGATTGTCTGGTTAAATCTAAATGTTCGAGCGAAAAGTAATAAATTGGATATAAAGTTGTAAAATCTAACTGTGATATTTGTAAACCAGTATCAATATTTTGATCACGTCCCATGAACATCATTAATCGATGATATGCACGTGCTACATGATTTTGATCGAAATTCAGTAATATATCCTCGGATGGTTCTTGATGTCCATTTATCCTTAAAAAAACTTCAGAAACACCAAGTTTGTCAAATATCATAATACTTTCATCTTGATCGTTTACTCGTGCAGCATTTTGATGCGCAATAAATATATGTCGCGGTGTAGAAACACCTTGTTGTGATGCTATTTGCCATGTAAATAAACCATTAATATTACTCTGGATAGCATCTGTGGTCATTGTCAACCATGATAACATTGATTTACCACCGCTGCCCATGAAAGCAAGTAACCGATCTTCTTCAGTTATTGATGGAGTCATCACCGGCATCCATAATGAAAGCTTAGTAAGAATTACTCTACCAGCATCAACTGCACCAGGTCGCCATATTGCATCACTGTCGGTTGCTTTTCGTACAAGTACAACTGTATGTTTAGCTTCGAAAATGACTTTCCTGACATTTCTACAGAATCCAAATATATGTGAAAGTGGAATTGCACATGAAAATGCTCTCCTATCACCTTTTAACATTGATTTACGTACTGCAAATCCTAAATTAAAATTTGTATTCATCGATAATACTGCAGGGACATCTGCAGCTCCTCCTGCAGCTCTCACATCACCTACATTAACGTTCCTACTTTCTGGAAAATCAGTTGTATCCTTTGCAAACATCATTGATGGGCCAGCCGATCTTGAATAATCATCGCTGTATCTAGCAAGACCCAATATCGTTGTGGCGACGTCGACGTCTTTCTGAATTGATTCAATATTTTTTCCGTCAATCATGTACGTAGCGCTGTCAAATAACGCCATAATACCATTATTAACAAATCCAACAATAACATTAGCTCCATATGCTACTGGTAATGCAGGATTAGCGATATTTAAAATTTCACCTTCAACCTCAATAAACGCCTCAGCGGGTAAGAAATATCTACTTGTATCCTGAACTTGTAGTTCAATTCGTCCACGCTGATCTGGAATTCGAGCGTCATAAGAATAATATTGATAATCACGCACAGACTCATCCTTGAGTACCGGTGCATCCATGTCAAATGCTGGATCAGATATACGCTTGAACATCTTTATTATAATTATTATCGTCTAAAATGAAGACCACTTCCTGCTATCAGACTAGCGGTTATATTTTTTTCTTTTTCTGACATTGGTACATCAGCCAACTCTGCTAGTTTTTGATTCGCAACTTGATTTATTATTTTACTGACATTTGGAGGCATTACTTCAGTACTAGGTAATTTTACTGGTTGAGGTTTTCGTCGTATTAATCGTGCTAGTCTATCTTTGATCGCTGAAAATGCTTTACCAGCGAGATTACCCACAGCACCAATACCTTTTTCATGAACAACATCAATAGCTTTCATACCCAGTTGCTTTGCAATCGGTATTGCTTTTGGGGCTATCCTTCTAAATAGACCCTGAACAACATCACCTAGTCCATCTCCGTAGGTTGTCTTGTATACTGGTAATCGTGAATTTATTACCCTGACCATGGTTGGTCCACGTTGAGTACTATGTACGATCATTTTATTATAGTAATTGTATTTAATTACATACTCAGTCACTATGGTAGTCATTGGCAATTTCATTAATAAGAGACTGATAAACATCAACGTCCATGATACTGCCTGTAAATAATCGTCTGCAAATATCAGCTGCTTCATTAATTATTTCTGGAGAATTATTACCAGCTCGTTTTCCTAATAAGAGACTGATAAACATCAACGTCCATGATACTGCCTGTAAATAATCGTCTGCAAATATCAGCTGCTTCATTAATTATTTCTGGAGAATTATTACCAGCTCGTTTTCCTCCGATGAGGATCTCTAGCCGATCAACATCGGCAAGGACGTTATTAGGACACGGAGTAATAAGACCACTTCCTTGAATAGTAAGACCGCTTCCAATTGCGCCGGGAGCGTCTTGAAATTCTTCTTCTTCCTCTTCACCTGGTTGTCCGAATATATATTCTAATACATCCATTTCTTTTTCTTTTTCTTTACCTGGTTTCTGCTGTTTTTCTGCATGTTTTGGTGATTTTGGATAATCACTCAGTGATCTTTCCCACGTTTGTGGTTTTTGTTGTTGTTGTGGTTGGATTAGTTGTTGTAGTAGTTGTTGTTGTTGTTGTAGTAGTTCCTCTTCGGATGCTGATTGTAACCATTTAATATATTTATCTACCAATTTAATAAACGTATTATATCTTGGGTCGTTGTTTCGAGCTTGAATAACATCATGGTGTATGCGAAATATCCATTTGTACCAATTATCCTGACTTATGGAATCATCAGCGAATTCAGATTTTAAAAATTGTTTTCAATAACTATAACTTAACATGGCAAGTTGAGCTAATACTTTTGGTTCTACGACTTTTCTAATAAGTTTAATAGCGTTTTCGGTAAACTTATCAAGCACATTAACCTTGGCTTTTGCTTCTGATTATTTCTCTGATTCTGGTATACGATCTTTTTCAACACCAATTTCAGCACGAGCTTGGTCAGCATCTTCAGGTATTTGTCACATTAACTGAGCAGTAGCTATTTCAGCTGGAAGTTCTCGCAAAATCTTTTTTGTTTTCTTAGTTCTTTTTGCTATTTTTCTAGTTTCTTCAGCGGTTTTTCCAGTTGCTTCAGCAGTTTTTTCTAAAGCAGGAAGAAGACCTTTAGTGGTTTCTGTGATAGGTTTAAATAATTGTTTTGTATCCTCTTCAAATTCAACTTGAGATTCCTGATGCAATTGTAGTTGTTGCTTGACAGAATCACGAACAGGTAAATATTTTCTAATTGCCTCTAATCGCTCTCGAGCTAATCTAGCTGAATGTGGTTCTTCAATATTCATTATTGATAATATTATTTATAATAATTGTTTAATTTACAGCAGCAGGCAGGGTGAACGACAAAAATTGAGTGACCCGGTAAGTAAACTAAACACATTATAACATAAAAAACAAAAAAGTCAAAAATAAAATAACAAAATGAGCTAACTAAAACGATTTATTATCCGTTTTTTCAAACTATATGGTAATAATAAAAGTTAGAAGGTTCGGTTTAGCGTTATTGGCCTTATTTTTCAGCCCCTGTAGGAACCTTTATTTTTGTAAAATAAGGCCAGGAAAAAGTTGTAGGGTTCACCCTGCCTGCTGCTCAGCAATACATGAAGGTTATTCAGTGCATAGACAATCAGGATAAAGTGCCCTGCCCAGGAACACACCACAGTAGAGAACCAAGGCTGATCTGGTGGTAGGATTCAAACCCTTTCAGTTGCGAGTCCAATACACTAACCACTGAGCCAATCTGCCTTCTTGAAAGAAAATGATACAGTCAATAAAAGTATATGACACCTTGGGAAATAGCAATTTATGAATTGCAGTACTTCTGTCCTGCAGGCTGTCAGTGCTGGAATTCTGACATGAACTCAATAATTGTGTCATAATTTAAAAATTAACAACATACACATTTCTTAATGTATCTGATAAGAAAAATCTGCAGTCTTTACCAAGTGCAAGTTTGATGAATTTTTAAATACTCAGTTATCTGTTATTATTTTGGAGAGTTTGTGACAAGGCACCATTTCATATGCATCTCTTGTGTTGATGTTATGTGGTGATAGATATTTAACTAAGTGTAGCACTATAAAAGCTACAAACAAAATAAACCCTGATCTACGATCACATAATGTGCTGGAAGATCAGGATCTGTGTTGTTTGTTCTACTCATAACAGACTTCATAGACCCAGATCTGGTGGCAAATCTGAGTCTGTGCAGTTTGCAGTTAGATTTGACTTACAAGAGAGTATATAATGGTGGATGAAAATAGTTTCATTATTTTGTACAATTTCAGCACAAACGTTTCTAAATGTATTAGAACTGGAATAACAACCATGATTTTGAGAATAATATTGCTGGTTCTGCTGTCACAAATACACTGTGTTGTGCTGGCTTAATGATTTATCATTAGTAATTCTCACTTTTTGACTGTAAATCTATCACAAAAATTCTCATTTCCTCAAATACAAAACTCGTGTGAATTGGTAATTATATGCTTTAGCACTATTGCATTAAATGTCATTTAAATTTTTTTATTATGTAAAAACCTATAATTGTTTTATTCCTAACAGGTAAACAGCTTTTATTTGTGAAGTCGCAATAAATCCGTTTATATTTCTTGCAGATGATTGGCATTCCACAGCATTTTGGGCTGTTCTATGCCATGGGACTGGCCCTCTGTATGGAAGGAATAATGAGTGCATCCTACCATGTATGTCCTAGTGCTTCAAATTTCCAGTTTGGTAAGATGGAATTTCAGTTACTCATAGCAACTACTAAAATAGTAACTAATAAAATATATGATCATTAGCAATTTCCCATACTCAGAGCAGGACTTTTGATGTACCATGGATATATGGCATGCCAATGTTGGTTCTGTTTAGGCTACTCCTGGTTTGTGTGCTGTATTTTACCACTTTTCTGGAAGTTTGAAAATCCACTCTGGTTAGCTCAGTGCATTAAAGATCTTACTTCTGACCTCTTGTGTTCCAGATGGTGATTGGAAAAAAAAATTCAGGTACTGGTCAGTGTGGGTTGGTTTTCTGTTCACAGTGACTTTGGTCAATCCATCATCAAGTACATGTATACATGTGTCCAAGAATGGTAGCTTGCCATTTTCTTCTTCTGATGAAGTGAACTGGATATGCGGATCAATGGAGTTGAGATGATCAGAGAACTCTTGAACATAATACTCGTGGAGTACAGTCAAGATATCATCCACATATCTGAACCACATTGATAGTAGGTTCTTGGCCGATTCCAGGGCCTTTTTCTCAAACAACTCCATGTATAGATTGGCAACTATTGGTGAGACTGGGGCCTCCGTTACTGCCCCCTGTTTCTGTTGGTAAAACTACCCATTATAGATGAAGTATGTACTGTCCAAACAGTTTCAGTAAGGCACAGATATGTTCACTAGGGAGGTTACATCTAGATTTCAGAGTATCGTCTGCCTCTAATTTCTTTCTGATCACACTCATAGCTTTATCCACTGTAATATTGGTGAAAAGTGCTGATATATCATAAGAGACCAGTTTTCTACATGGCGGTACTGCAGAGTCCTTGATCTTTTGGATAAAGTGTATGCTTTTGATGATATGGTGTGCCATTTTGACCACTAGAGACCCTATGACAGAAGTTAGTTAGTTGAAGAAAACATGCAATATACTGCCCAAGCTAGATACTGTGGTACGGAGTGGGGCATCCTTCTTTGGGTAAATAATTTTGGGTAACCCATATAGCTTCGGGATGTTTTCTGCAATGGGTGGTACAATGTGTCAGATATAATTTGGTCTTTCTTTGATTGTTTTAACATGTTAATAAGTTTTTTTATTGATTTGTAGGGTTTCTCCTTAATTTCTGATAGATGTCTTTGTCGTTAACCGACAGTTCTATTTTCTCATTTTCCACAGCAGAGGCCAACACTAAACAGGGATGAGGGGCTTGAATTAACCACCCATCTACACCAGTCTCCTCATATCACATGACCATTATAAGTCACATGATCAACATTTGTTGCTGATGACGGCAGAGTGATATTGCCTAAAATTTAGAACTCTGACAATATTTATGCCCTAAGTATGGGAAATTACTAATGATCATGAATTATCCAGAGCAAGGAAGCAACCATTTCAGTTGATAAAATATAGACTTTTGGATCTCTAACAGATGTTTATTGTCTTCGGCATTCTGTGGAGAGCCAGGAATATTAAATTGTGCTTTTCTGTTTGGCTGTCCTTCTGTCTTTCTCTCAATCCCATTTTGATTTCCACACAGTAGTGTCCTTAATTATTAATGCATATTAAGCAGATTTGGCTTGCAGATTGATATTGATGTGACCTTTGCCATGTTCAGTTGTTGATATGCTACATCATATTTTAGCAAAGTTATAGTCCCTGATTGTCAGACCCACCCACTTTTGCTTTCTCACAATAACAACCTGTGTGACAGTGCTATGGATCCTGTTTTGTAAGCCAATCAATAATCAATTTATCTCTTTCCTTTTCTTGGAATCACTTGATTAGTAATACTTCAGTCATAATAATTGGTCAGCCAATTCAAAGCCACAGGTGATTCTAAGCTTTTTTGGGCCCTCACAACCAAAGAATGAAATCAGTTGAAGATAATAACATAACTGGTAGCAGTAATAAGATGCCAGACAATCAGGCTAAAACCAAATGAGAGTATTAGCAAGAGTAAATCAGATCAAAGGAGAAAGTTAAATGATAGAAGGTTCAAAGAATTCTGTGAATGAATATAACATCAATTTTAGAAATGGCATGCTGACCCAACATGCAGCAAGCAGTGACCACAAGGCTTCTGCTATTGCTGAATCTATGGTAGGGGAATTTCAGAAAGCAATGAAAAAAATTGCCAGTGAAAAGGTGGCCAGCATTCTGATTGCCATGAAGTTGTATTTTGGATGGTCAAAAAGAGGCTATTGTTATTGCTGTTGCTCATATACGACAGCTGCAATGTTGATAGTCGAAATAACATTTGTTGTAGTCAAAATAACATTTGTTGTGTGATGAAAGTACTGATTTAGGGATTAAGAAGAAACTAGTTGTTTACAGTAAAATGCTTGATACTTAAATTCCTCTACTCACTTTGCATCTTACCTACAAGTCCATGGTGCTACTGGGAAAGCTATATATGAGGAACTGTCTCAGGTAACAGACGTTAAGAAAATAACAGCTTTAAATATATGCAAAAATGACAGTTATATTGTTGACCCCACATTTGTTTACACTCATGGGGTCCAGTGGCCCCATTTTGGTCATTTCTTGGCAGAAGACTGCCTTCTTTGTCTGACTCACCCACTTGCCCTTCATGTAGTGACTTCCTTAATTCTTATAGAATTTCAGCCATATTTTGTATGCAACTGTGTATTGCTGCCATCTTGACTGAATTTGATTTTTAAAAAGTAGTCTATCTTAAGTGGAATGTGTATGAAGAAAGTGATTTTTAGATTTAAAATAAAGATAAATTGTACTAGACATGGTTGGTTTAAAGAGTCACTGTTTTCTTTCAGATACCTCCTTTATGTACATTATGGGCTGCCTGTGTATACTAAAGATATACCAAAACAGACATCCAGATATAAGTGCCAAGGCTCACACATCATACCTTTTAATGGCTGTTGTCATCTTCATTGCTGTCATTGGTGTGGTAAGAAACTGTATTTGTATTGCCGCCATTGTAGCTTACATGGATAATATTTAGTCTTGTTGGTTGGTTTGTGACATCATCAATGTAAGCCATTTTAAAAGTCTCTGTTATGGTGCTGTATTTCATTGAAACTTTGCTATAACATTAATGGATGCCCAAGATTTGTGCCATGTCTCACTTGCATCGGCATGTAGTGGTATCATCATAGTACCATTTGCAGGTGAGATACTTTGTTCAGCAGAACCACCATGTCATCATCTACAGTAAGATGAAAATAGTTGCATATACATTTGCAGAGAGGTTTATCATTATGCCTAAGTATATCTATTCAGGTTGTATCCTGTCACATGAGGTGATATCATGTCATGTCCACACAAAAGAATTTCCTTTCTATTCAGTACCTTTTTAAGGAGTCTGGTTTTAAACCAAATGTTGCATAAAGCTTCACATTAAAATGATCTAGATTAAGTTTAATTTTCATGTTTTAAAACAATATTTTTAGGAAATAATAACTCCTTTTTTGCTTGGAGCATTGCCATTCAGTTATATCATATTGTCAAGAGCATAATGTCTTTTGGATATTTTTCTAGTTTCAGTGTTTAAGTCCAGGTTGACAAATATTGATTTGCAGAAAATTTGTATGTTTTATTTTTCCCTCTACAGATGGGAGTATGTAGAATTCATTGTGTCTATCTGTCTGTTTTTCTGTCTGGCACTCATGAATACAATGTGTCCTGCAGCTTTTTGTGGACGGCTGTGAAACTTGGCAAGATATTTTGGTCAACACCTGAAGACATACATATTGACAAATCACTTTGCTTCCAAATTTTTTTTTATAGTTGTTACCCTTTTAGTCTTGTAGCTTAATGCAGTGTATGACTGCAGTTTGTCTGGCTGTTGTTAGTCATACTGGTCATAGACCAGGGGAGCTTATGGGATGACCTATTGTCCATCATCTATCCATTAGCATAAGTTTCTTACTGCTACTTCTCCTACCTAACTGACAATGGGTATGGCAACCATGGCAGCCATTTAAAAAATATTGTTATTGATACTTCTCCTAAAAGGAAAGTCATGTTAACATGGGGTTTTCACCAGAGACTAATTCTGATGTCCAGTTGGTTCTGAAAGAAAAGGGTATTGATCTTACCTCAAATATGGCTGCCACAATGAACATTTAGAAAATTTTGTAACTAATTCTTCTGAATGGATGATCATATAGACATAGGGTTTCACAACAAGTTTTCTGATGGTGTCCAGTTTGCCCTAAGTTGCTAATTTTAAAATTGCATCACCAAAGGATTTCAGAAATGGCTTCAGTACTCTGCAATTCAAAAGAAGAAATGGTATTATCTTGAATTCAGGGAAATTTTTTCAGCCAGTAGAGCATCAGTCCTTTTGAATGACTGTTGGTTATGTATTGCTGTAAAACTTGGTACATATTATGGTTGTCATTGAAGATGCACATATTTACAAATCTATATGTTCCCATGTTTTGGAAAGAACTATTGCCCTTCTTGACTTACAGCAGCATAATATGACAGAATTTTGTAATTGCAAATATTGTTGCAGTTTTTAGGGGATTGCTGTGAAACTTGGTATTATTAATTACAGTCATTATCAGCAGATAGGCATGTTGACAAACCATTCTACACATGCTCTTTCCAGAAGATTTACTTCTTTTTCTTTAAATTCATCTCCATCTTGGGGTATGGGTGGGATGCGGAAATGGTGGGGATATAGTGCAGAAGCAAACTGCTCACCATTTCTCTAGTTTCAGTTAAAGAAATATACATTTTGTGAAAGCAAATTCATCATTGTGAGATGCATTTGCTCCTATTTTCTTTTTAGTCAACCTGTCTATATAGTATATAGTCATCATCCAAATCACATTGGTATTAATGGCTAATGAAAGAACAGATAAAACATTCAACTGCAGGAGTCACCCATTTCTTGAATGGAAAATTCCATATAGTGACCTTACTATATAAATTGGCATGTTTTATCTACTTTGGAAAATAAGCGGAACATCAGACCCATGGAGAATAGCACCCTTTATATAGAACAGATGGCAGAGATGAGGTGGTATAGTGTTGTTCACATACAGGAAATATGTACCAGATGTGTGCATACCCTATGAAGGATGAACCTCAACCACAGCGCATGCCTTATATACACGCAAGCACACACACACATACACTGTACAGTGTCTGTTTTTGTGTAATACTTGCCCAAACAGCATAGACCCTGGACTTGTATTATTATCTGATAGATTAGAATTTTAATTGGGATTTCAAGCACACAGTGTAGACTCTGCTCTCCCATCTAAAATTTTGTCATCAGGTAGATGTTTATTACATTAGCATCAGGCAGATGCCAGATAAATACAATAGGCAAAACAGTGTATTTTAACACCATTTTAACTAACCTCTTGCTGCATTTGTGATGCAATAATTATTGTGTTACTAGTGGCCACAGAGGTCTATGAGAAACAAGTGTTGTTATTATTGTTTTGGATCTTTGGAATTCTATTTTAATAAAGCATTGATAAAAACTGCGTTCTGTATTTACCAACTATTGCACTTCTAAGTCGTTTTGATAACATGGTTTACATTATTTCATTTATATCTATGATCTTTTTGTCTAGCTGAAAGGGCCGCTAACAATCATTACTGTTTTCCCTTTTGGTTCTCCATTTATGTTAGGGCCTTTAATTGATGAGGTGAAAAAGCAAGAGATACAAGAGTTTTCTGTTATCTTTCAGCGCGATCTACTATCTCGACCTGACCCTATTTGAGAATGTTTATGAGAAGTGGTGATTGTCACCACAGAATTTGCAGTGGCACTTTTCAACAGTGAAAGGTCATATGGTCCTATTTTCACAGGCAGATTTGGTAAGAGTAGAGGGAAACAATTTCTCCTTTCCCATGCTTTCTCTCAAGTGTCAGTGATACAATTCCACCCATGCCCTCTGGCACCAGACTACACTGTTTTCATCAGATCTGGACTAACCATTCTTGAAAAATGATGGGCTATCCAATCCATGTCAGAGGGTCTTCAGATTTCGTTATCTGAACCTTTTCACTCCCAAGTGATCACTTCAAAGGGGATATTTTTACACAAGAAAATTTAGTTTTTCTCAGGGGTCAAGCTAGACTTGAATTTTAGGGAGAAGTAACTTCTCCTTTCAGACAGAACAGGGAGAAGTGGAAGCAAAGCAAGATATATAGTGCATATATGTGTGTGTGTGTGTGTGTGTGTGTGTGTGTTTTCAGTTTCTTATTTGAATAATGCCCTCAATTTCTCAGTATGCATATATGCATTTAACATTGGTTTTAAGCAATATTTTATTTTCAAGATGAAACTTTCTGAATTGTATGTATATTATTACACATATTGTATGCATATAAAAATTATCATATTTATATGGAGTTTATTTTGGCCACATGACTTAAGAGTGCTGTAGAAGCTATACATTGTGATCAGTTTTAAAATTTTAACTGATAGGAGTAACTAGATTACAGTATTGTAATTGCAAGTTAGTAAAAATGCTTAATCAACTACCCTTGAATAAGAATTTTTTTTTACTTTATGAAAGTTCACCATAAAATGGTAGTTGAAAAAATTTTGTAAACCTGTTTGAAACAACCCAATAACATGTTTACTTATGGTTTCAATTTGATTTTATGAAGAAAATAATGCACTCATAGCAGTTAAAATCTTAAGGTCATTGATTCTTTTCTTAAACACAAATTGCTATTTACATACTATAATAGTTTAAGTTTCAAAACACAAATTTGTATGGGTTTTTTTTTATTATCAAATGATAACTTGCAGAAGTTGCCCAGTGATAGTTTCTATAACCAGAGACAACATATAACATCTCTGATACAACTTACTTTTGAAGGGGTTAATGGTCAGTCAGCTATCAAAATACATGCCGGTGATTGTGCAAGAGTTCATTTGTTGGTGCAGTTGAAATGAGCACAAGCTATTTGATGGCTTGATGCCTGCATTTCACCTTAATGTACAACATAGCACCGGAAATAACTGGCTAAGGCGAGGGAGCATCTCAAAACATACAGACACTCAATGTACATCTAAAAAAAATCTCAGGGCAAAGTCGTTTTTGCTTTCCTAACAGAAAAAGGCAAATGTTTTCCTTTTTTAGGCTACTTATTCACCCACTTCACCTGGTAGCATGACATGAGTCTGCTTGTAAAGGGTGTAGTAGATAGTACAAACACCACACAAACAGGGGTTCTACTCCAGAACAGCTGAGACCTGCAATAGAGATATTCCTAGTATGTGAGCAGTCTTGACATGTCTGACGTGTTCTTCATATGCCAATTCATAAGGCCCCAGTCTAAGGCCTTGGGCCTTTGCTAAATGTGAACATCTGCAGGGACAGTAACATTCCAACCCAACACAACACACCACAAAAACATTCAGTAAGTTTGGGTTGGTCACAACATCCTCCCTCGTTGTGTGGTGAATAATTAGTGTAGATAAGTCAGACCTTGGTCCATCTAGGTATGGAACCCTTAACACATATCACTTGGTATCTTCCTTCCAAATGCATTTAAAAAATTCATTCATGAATCAGAGAAGGCATCAACCAAGATGTTGCAGTTGGCCTTTAACAAGACATTAAGTCATATCCCAATTCAGGATGTTCTCTACAGAGAAGTTGGGCATTCCTGGACAACACAGTACAAACACATTCTGTTAGTATGGTTTTTGGTTCATGACATGAACAACCTTCTCTCATTTGCAGTTCATGGAGGATAATTCAAAGAAGTCTGACCTTATCCCTTCTCAACATTTTGTCCATCTAGATACAGAACTCTTAACACATATAAACTTGGTGTCTTTATTCAAATCCATCAAAAGTATAGCTCATGCTTTGGAGAAAGCATTAAAGAAGACATTGTTTGACAAGGAAGTTTCTTACAGCTCATCAGACTACTCACTTTTGGGGTGGACCTGTTACAATGCCAGTTTATGACTGGAACTGCATCTTTAAGAGAAGGCTGTTCATATTAACCTCCTGGAAAATGAGAGCCTTTCTCAGCGCCTTCCACACATGGGCAGAACATATCCATGGAAATGTAGTCCTAATAATAACTGACAGTTCAATTGTGGTGATGTACCTCTCCAAGAGGGCAACAAGCACCAGACCTTTACCTCATGGCATGTTACTGACTAGCTCAGTGTTGTGGCCTACTCATTATCAAGGGGGGGGGGGGAGGGGGAACTGCTTCATACATAGTTGTCCATCTGATGCTTAATATTTCTTTTTCTTTTTTCCCTGTCGTGAGAAGTATGGGCCATACCAGCTCTTTTAATCAACTGGGAGATGCTGTAGGAATACACCTTTCTTCCATCAGTTTTGATTATGAAGATAAATAAGAAATCAGGGGCACAGACCGCAGTGGCTGTGATTGCCCCACAAAGATGAAATATCCTGGACTGATATCCTTGATTTAGCAACTGTACAGATGTACCCAGATGAATCATAGTAACCTTCACTTGGCTCAAGCAGTCATGATCACCACTGTTCCATCCATTCCAGAAAACACGTCCTTCACTCTGCTCCTTTCAGGGATGTCATGATCAAAAAGGAGTTTGGAACTTTAATTGTGGAGGGGATCACAACAGCTGAAGTTCCACCACTTTGAGGACATACAAGGAGAAATCTTGTGCTGTCTATGACTTGTCACATTCATGACATCACAACACTCTCAGCACCCATTCCCTGATGGCAGACTTCTTTCTCGTGAAGACAAGAAGTTAGACCCTATCACATTCAAGGGATACATGTTCCGTAACCTCAGACAAGTTCAGACTTCATGGAAGAGATGATTTTGGCCACAACAAGGTAATCTCCCATGTATAATCAAATTTTGACATGTCCAGACCATGCTCGCTCACACTATTCCCCAGTGGAATCTCTCATGGGTTTTGACATAGCCAAACTTGTCTAAGTTTGAGTAATCATCTTCCACCTTCACTGAAGCAGATATCATACATGACTTGCAATTTGTGATAGCATTAACTTCATCCTGCAGAGTGAGTAATATCCGTAGATCCGAAATACATGCAGTTTTGTTCTGATGGTTCTGTTGTTCTAAATACACAACCTGGTTCCTTCCTAAGAACAGCCTGCTGTTACTAGACAACCAGTAATAACTGTTTGTTACCTATCCTTCATTGACCTGCCTAGAGAAGCAAAGCTGCATGATCCTATATGTACCCTCTGATGTTACCTGAGATGCACAGACAGTATCTGTATCAAATGTAAGACATAACCCCACAAGCACTGGCAGCATGACTAAAAGGAGTTATTAAATTAGTGTACCCTTAACTCTAGCAGGATCAGGTACACTAATGAATATTTCAGCTCATGAAATAAAAGTGGCTTCCATGAGCCTGGCCTTGAATGCCATTTCTTATTTTGTGACATAGCAGAGGTAGCTGACTGGCATTCCCATTTGGGCCTTCTTTAGCTTCCATTTGTGTGACCTGGCCTCACAAAGAAGATAACTGAATCTCAATGGGTTAGTGGTAGCTGCACAGACATTGACCACTCAACATTCATGAAAACAGAGCTTTGACCCAGACATGAATTTGCCACTTTAGCTGGATTTGCTTGGGATCTCCTGCACACATGTATAAACAAATTGTTTCTTGTTATGCTAAACTGACATTTTGAGATGTTCATACTTTTAGTAGAACAATCATGCTCCTACTGGATGACACAGGTAGATATAGGATGCTCAGCATTTCCACCTCTTCTAACCTATTGTCCTAATGTAATGTGATCAGGTACTTTATTTGATGGAGAAAGCAGATACTTTTTATAGTAAATTATATCTCTCCTGTAATACTTACAAATTACAAATAATCCCTCCCACCCTTTCCTGCAGTGCAAACATCCTTTAAGGTGTTGCTATTAAGATGGTTTGTCAATATAAGCAAAGAGTTTGTTTATGTAACAATAGATAGATTCCAGTTCATTTTATATCAAGTTTGCAGCTTCCGTTCATGGTGAATTTGAATTTGTCCAGTCCAAATTGAAGATACAAGTTTAAACAGCTAACAATGTCACACACAAAAAATATTGCCAGATGGTATATTTTGTTGCCATTAAGGAAAAATAAAATTACAATTTGCAACATTGACAAAGCCCAGCACGATCCATGAATAAACTTTTTACATGTCATTTTCATACTTTTAAGAAGGAAAAAAATATTTTTCCTGTACAAGGAAAATACATGTACATGAAATTTAGGAACCATGCTACGATCATCTTATATCGGGATACATATCCCATCTCTTCCCCAAAATGATGCTAACTTTTTACATGTTATTTTTCGTACTTTTAAGAAAGAATTTTTTTTTTCTTGTACAAGAAAGATACATGTATATGAAACTTCATGAGCCATGCCACAATCATGTTATATTCGAATTTGTGCTATAACTGAGCAAGCTATAGTAAACATCACACTGTTCCTAACTGATCACATTGCTGTCAGTCTTTTCCACCCTTCCCCACAAACATGAGCATCTTGTAGGTTTTGTTCAAGGTTAAACTGGTAATGATCTGGTATGTGGATGGCTATGTAGCTGTGACAAGGAAATTAATGTGTAAGGCGCTGCCCTTTGTCTATATTATGTATAGACAGAAAGACTTTTTTGTCTTTCAGGGAGAGCTGGATTCAGAGATAATAAAGGTTATTTCCTAATGTTAATGTGATCTGGTAAGTATTCTCAGAGAAACGTAATTTGCTAAAACTTTTCCTTTCTCATGCTTTCAGCTTTATGGGACAAATGTTTTTTGGATCCTATTTGCTCTGGTGTACATGCTCGCCTCCCTGGTGTTAAGTATACATCTATACTACATGGGTAGATGGCAGTTAGGTAAGTTTTGTGAACTTTCTTTCAATAGATAATTTATTTACTTTTGACTATTTGGCTATCACCCTGATGTAGAGGGAATATCAACAATTTCAAAAACATATCTATGCTGTTATGAAATTTTTGACTTGATGGAAGTGCTCTAAATGATTGTTGATACATGCACCTCTTTTTGTTGTCTATCATTTATTTCAAAGATGAGGATGATTACAATGGTGATCATGTTAACATTGTAGATAATGAGTATGGGGAAGATTATAATAATAAAAATCTGCATTGTTGTAAATAATGATATTTTTGATGATAATGTCCATTTAATAGTACTATTGTAAATTTTTGGATTGGTCTTCATATTTTTTGTCATCTTTTGTTTTCTCCATTACTTTTCATTCCTTTTGTTATTGCCATTTATTATATTAATAAGAACAATAATTATTTTTAAAATAGTCATATTGTAATAATAATAATTATAAGATTAGTATAACTATTATTATTATTCTGAACTTATTTAGTGTGATACCATGCAATATATTTGACCAAACTATCAGTTTTGTACATATCTGCCTGTCAGTCTGAATTTCTATTTAACACATAAGGCAACCCAAATAATTTGAATGTTTATCTTGAACAGCAAATGTGGAGTTGGGAACTATTATGCATTTACTAATGCATATACACCCATGTTTATATGGACAGTATCACATAGTACCCAACTTAGCATGTAAAGTGGGAAGACAGTTGCACAGAATGAGGCTATAAAGTAATAGTTGAATCAGATTGAATTAATCAGTTGGTACCATGAAAAGCAACAACAATTACAAACATGCAGCAGCAGGGAGGGTGAACAGACCAAGTCTGTTCCTGAAAATAAGGCTTCCTATGAAAATGAAAACACAAGGATCAATAACACTAACCACCAGGGAGGGTGAACAGACCATTTTTAGGAAGGTTTATTTTTAAAAATAAAGCTTCCTTCAAAAATGAAAATACAAGCATCAGTAATGCTAAACTGAGACCTCTAATTGACCGAGGCCTCTACAGGGTTATTTACTGACCTGGAACATTCATTGTTGGTTGTCATCGTGGTTAGGTGGCAGGTCTCTCAGTCAAAAACTTTATCGAGACATACATGATACCTCGACCAAGGATCATGTAAATTTATCGTGATAAATCCATGAGGAATCACTTGCGCTTTTGAGAAGAAATTTCTAAATTTAATCATATCCATATTCCCTGAACACCAAGTCTGGTGGATGTTTCTTAGTGTGTGGATATCAACACCATTAAAGACAACTAGAAGATTGCTGTTATCTCTGATCACTTTAGATATTTGCACATATCGCTGAGTAACATATATAATATCACTGTTTTTATGCCTTCCTCAAGAGAATATCCGAGCTGGATTTGATTGTTTGTCTAGCATCACGTCATCGTACACTACGAGATTATTAATAAATCCATCAAGATCATCCACAGATGGAGCATCGTTGATGTTGGTGATAAAATCAATAATATCATTACTGTCCTTGTTCAGCAATTTTGCATTTTCATTAAAATCTTTAAGCATGTCGTAGCATCGCTGATCATCTACAGATGGCGCCGCTAAATACAAACTTATCCCACTTAAGCCATCTCATTATCAGATTAAGCAACAATTGCGTCTTGCCAGACCCAGATGGACCTATGATAATGCTCTGATAGAATTTGGTAGTGCTGGATGATGCTTGATTGGCTCTTGTTTTTGTGTCACTGAGAAATCAATGATATCCATGTTGTAGGAATATATAATAATTACATGTGTGTGTGTGTGTGTGTGTGTGTGTGTGTGATTTAGTTTTTAACGTAGCTTTAACAATTTTTTAGTCATATCGCTACGATGTCTGCAGTGTGACAGTTTATAGTGACATGTGGCATGATGTCCCACCCAGTCACATTATCCTGACACCAGGCTGACCAGTCCTAACACTAACCTCTTAATGCTGAGTGCCAAGCGAGGCAGCTGTTAGTACCATTTTTGTAAGTCTTTGATATGACTCGGCCGGGGATCGAACCCACGACCTCCCGCATCCGAGACGGACGATCTAACCACTAGGCCACCGGAGCAGTTAAATAATTATATGAGTTTATATTGTGTTCGATGCAAAGCACCCACACCCACCAGTGGATTAAAACAATAACGAGGAATAAAAAGTGTGCACTTACAGGCAAGTGTGTAAAATGTTGTACAAAAATTATAAATTTATCTTATCATGAAACAGGCAGAGGTATTGCTACTTCACTGGGAAAATTACCAGGGGTTCCATGGGCTAAGTATCCTGGTGAGAAGCATCTTCCTGGATTTAATTATTGTAGTCCTGGAACCCAACCCGATGAGAAAAAGAAAAAAATCCAAGATCTGGAGAGTAGCCAATAAATTCTATTGATCAAGCATGCCAAGTTCATGATGTTGCGTATAAAAATCCAGATTTACAACAATGTCATATTGCAGACGTGAAGTTGATTCACACTCTAAAGTCTGTAAAAAAATAAATCTCTCAGAGAATCACTTGCTAATTTTTTATAAGATCTGCAATGTAAGGTAAGCTAGTGCTAGGAGCCAGTAATTAATCATAGATAACTATTATAATGGACTCAATTTATTATAGCCCAAGAGGATATTGGAGGGGTAGAGCAGCGATTACTAAACTTGCTGATGCAGCAGGTGTTGCACGTTCTGTTGCTGCAGATTGGTTAGCACAGCAGGCAATATGGCAAATTTATCTACCATGACCTAAAAATTCAGTACGCACATTTTGATGTCAGCACTCCGAGTGAGGTTCATCAAGCAGATATTTTGTTTTTACCACATAATACTATTAAAACTGGTAGACGTCAATCGTGCACATAGAAATATGCGTTAACTGTCATTCACGTTGCAAATAGATATAAAGAAGTAGAACCACTATCAACAAAGACAGCAACTGAAGCTGCATCTGCATTTGAATGAATTTATCAACGTGGCAGTTTGTGATGGCCACAGTTGCTACAGGTTGATCCTGGCAAAGAATTTCTTGGTGCAGTAACAACTCGGATGAAACTACAACACGTCAAATTCAGATGAGGGCACACCGCAATTCATAGCGATCAGGCAGTCGTTGAGCAATTTAATTGAACACTTGCTGAGCGATTGTTTGGATATCAGTATGCGCAGGAAATATCCTTGAACTAAGTTCAGGCAGACAAGAGATCTCATGAATGGGTTGCAAGACTACCAAGTGTGATAGCTGCGTTAAATAATGAAATTACTGGTGGAATTCCTATGAAGCCTTTCAATGCAATCTTGAAGAAACACAAACCAGTACAATGACATGACTCTTTCTCAAAACAATCAGTACTAGGTAATGTGACTGTCAGATATTTATATGAGCCTGGGGAGCTTGAGGGAGGGGGTAAAAAAAGAGCGACTGACCCAGTCTGGAGTATAACCACACATAAAATTTCCAGTGTGGTAAGATCCATGGGTAGGCCTGCAATTTACACACTAGATTCAACTGCTCCTCATTGTGGGTTTGTACATGAACAATTACAAGTAATTCCTGAAGATACACAATTACCACTGCCTTCACTTTTGTGAAGGATGATTTGTTAGCAATAAGGCACTGGCGCCCTGAGGTTGATTACATTCAAGACAGGTCAGCATCACATTTTCGCATGTGTGGCCAAGACTACTATTAATTCTATCCATGGTAAATTGTCGTGGGTTATTAGGAGAATACTGCCACAACATTACTGTGTTACAGCAAGCACAGTGATTATTTTGTTGTTGTTTTAGCATCATGATAAATTCAATATTAAGATCAAAGTCGCGGGGGAGGGGTTTTGCCACATTGTTGATAACCAGCTAATTTTTTTCTTACTGTATTGTCATTAATTTCCTGAGTTTGATTATTATTCACTGCGTAGTTTGTGATAACCCTCCATAGCTGATACATTCTTCTGACTCTTGACACTGCTGGATAAACTAACTTTGACCATTTGATACAATCATCAACAATCCAAATATTAGTATCTGAAATAGTTAATTCCTCTGATGAATGAATAGTTATAGCTTATCCTGGAGTCCATGGAGATTTATTCATTGTTAATGCGCTCTCAACAACATCCACAGGAACAACAACAATATTATTTACTACAAGTTTTTGTTTCCTTGGGTCTACCAAGCGTCCTGGAATTTCAGTATCAATATTTTGTTTACATGTATCTGCTGGGCAATAACATAATGGCACAGGTAGATCTGAAAACTTTTCTTATGTAACAAAAATAAATAATTGTTGCTGAAGTGAATCACGAACTGTCTTCTGACTTAAAACTATCAAATCAGCAGGTCTAACAAATTCCAAAAATCACTCATCACAGTCTCTGTAATTATCTCGCACATTATTTCACATCGAATCTTATCTGGCTTCAGTCTGATTAGCTTCTTGAACTCTTTTAGTGATTCATCAATAGCTCTGTGATCATCAAGTATTTCCTCATAATAATCTATTAATTCTTTTAACCAGCGATGTGGCAATTCACTGACAAAAGGTGGTGGTTGACCATGATCACCACACATGATAACAGCAGTATTTTGAGTTAATAACCAATCAAGAAACATTTTTAACATATCCACAGATATCGTGCATATCTCATCCCAGATAATGATCTTAGGAATATATTTCTCACCCATTTGTTCAGGTGTCCACGCATCTCCCTTCCACTGAAAGAAACTGTGATAAGTATGAGATTTAACTCCTTGTTCTTTCATCTCCCTGGCAAGTTGATGAGATGGAGTTAATACTACTACGTCAAATCCTTGAACAAATTTATCACATGCATTGTTTTACCAGATCCACCGGGTCCATTAAGATAAACGGTTTCATATCTTGCTGCAAGATCATACACAGATGGAGCCGATGAAAATTTTGACATCTATTTATTTTTGTAATGTGTTTCCTCAGACCCATAATCAGCAGATTCAGAAAGACTAAGTATCTTTTCATTTTTAACTCTCCACTCACCCCATGGAGCGTTATAAATTCTATCTAACAAACCTATATTTTCTTTGTTGATATAAAATGAATCTGTTGCAACTCTAACTGGTGGTATCAAGAAATCTATTTATCATCAATAATAAATTTATTGAAACATACGCCAACATCAAAGATCTTAAATAAGTAAACTGCGGTGACTTTCCATCGATGTAACTTACAGTTGTTCCCAGTTTTGATCCATCTGTTAACTTAATATTGTTTCTGTCTATAAATATATTTTTCTCCATTGTATCAGCATTTATAAAATCAAGCTCAGTATCATCGATGATTAATCTCACACAATGCTGTTTATAATCATATGATGCTCCTTGTGTAAATTTTCCAATTATTTTTCTGCCTAAATCCTTTGCTGTTGCAACCTCATTAAAATCTTCATTATCAGGATTTGGTAACCAAACCGTCCTTTGTGTGTAATAAGATACTATTGTTTCACTTATGGTTAACAATATTAAAACACCCACATCAAGCAGATATTTCAACAAAACAATGGGAGCCCAACCACAATTATTAAAATGGTATCCAAACCAAACACCAACAACTGGATGAAGGCACTCCGGCGATGCAACCTCAGATGATTCAATACACGTGAATCCAGTTAAATCAAAATCTGGCAAGGGTCGATTTATCGAAACCTGAGTCATTTCATGTGTGTTGGATGTCCAAATCTTTTAAAATATTTAGAACAAGCTGCCATTCCAAGAAAACTTCCGGGATAACATGCAACCATATCAACTGAGATAACATAATTGTATTTAGAATTCCATAATCCGCCATGTCTGTATTCAACACAACCTTTTTGAATATCTTCAATAAATTCTGAACGCACTGGTTTCCATGAATTTTCCTCCTGAACAAAGTGAGCAGCAACTGATAGAACGGTAAAACAATTACTTAATAATTGTTCCGCAGTATTATCATCTTTGGTGTATCTCAATGCCATATTTTTCATTTCCAAGTGGAGAGACTCAGGTCAATAAATATCTCCATTAGAACGCACAAACTGATCATAATAGCCATACTCAGAACTTTTGAATAACCATACAGATACAGGGTCACTCTTACTGAAATTTCTGATAAAATCAAACTTACCACCATCATAAAATTTAACAGCTCGAGTTTGTGGAAATAATGTTGTTGAAATAATGTTACGTCCACGCATGCACATTATGATCAACGATCTCTATTGAAGCTCCCTTTGATTTATATTTTGATTCGTACAAAATCTCCGTGGTTAGTGTCTTCACCCTTATTGGAAAGTTTAATTAACTTTCCAACTCAGCAATGTCTCTGATTGTAGCTCCATTTTCTCTAACTCGCTCAGCCCACTCATTTATTTTTTTTACGTCTCAGATCTGTTAGACCATTCCCCTGTAACATGTTTGTAAAGTGTTCTGTGACTCTTTCTTCAACACAATTCAAAGTCGAAATTTTCATCGACAGGAGGTCATTAACACTAGTCTTATCATTTAGCGGATATATCGCATAAACAACTGCCATCACAGGGTATGCTTGCTCATAATTAGGTTTGTCGATACCCATCAATATTCTCCAGCGTGGTGTGATTCTCGAACAGGGTCACATTTGTCATGGACAGTCCAAGTTACGGCAGCAGCATCCACAGCAGCTATGATAAATTTCATTCTAAAATGGTATCTTTGTTCAACGTCAAAATACTTAATGATTGTCCTTCTCGCTGGTCATTCATTGTAGCATCAATTTGTGGGTTATCGTCGCACATAATTCTGAATATTGACCACACATCAGCCGCACCATCATTGCAAAACTCTTTATTGGCTTCACGGATACTGTTGATTAAAGTCTGATTCGTTGAATCAGGATCAACATCAACCAGAGCTCGCCTCAGCAAGTCGGGCTATTCTGTGTTACGTGTAGGCTTATACAAAAATAACAAGAGAAAAGAGTGAAGCCAACAAGCTTTGTATAGTTTAACAAAATAGTTTATATCCCTAGAAAACAATGTAAAAATTGGACATAGGACTTATGGATTGTGAATATAATCCAAAATTTTATCCTAAGATTGAAAAATACAAGTCCTATCACTAAATAGTTTTAATAGAATCCGGGTTCAAATCTCAATGAAATTCCAATATGGAGGCGATGACGTCAGATTAGGTCATTGTACTGGTGGTAACAGATCCTCGATTGAATCATAGTTTATAATGTTTCCGTTAAACTCCAGAATAAATTTCCACTGAATTTCTTTCTCCCAGAACTTTTATAAATATAAAGCACTTGTTTAGTTTTCTGGAGAATAAATTATTAAATTCCAAACACAAATAACTTCAAAAACAATCTGGCTTCAACAATATAAACACCTTGTACCTTTAAGGTGTGGACATACGACTGACTAAATCTGCTAGAGAGCATCTGTTTAAAGCCACGATTTTAGATCACATAGTGTCTCACGTGACAGGCTACGTGATTTCTAATTTGAACATTGCAATAAAAAAAATGCCATTTATCATGTATGCAAGAATAGCCCTATCTAAGAACCAAATTCTCACACTGAAATTATTTAAAAAAAAGAAAGACTGTTTACAGTTCAGCTAACTTGCGGGACAAAATGACCTTGGCAATAGCCAATCGTTTTTGCGTAGTGTTTACAAAATCTATGAACCAAAGTGAGCTAAAAATAATGCTAATGTAACACTTTTTGCGTTCTATACAAACAGAATTTACTTGAAAAAATATTGAATCCCATGAAAATAATCATTACAATAAAAGGTAATGAAACAAAAATAAAATAAAAAAGAATTTTAAACCTAACACACAAGCAATTTAATTACATATACGTAACACTTCCCCCCATAAAGAAAAAGAAAGATTTATATAATAAAGCTTTCTTTTTACCATATGTAAATTATACATAAGGTAAAACAAAATTACATAAGAAAATTCTTATGAACTATACAAAGTGTATCTGAAATAATAGTTCTATACACGGGAAAGTGCATCTGCAATCAAATGGAGTTTTTCTTTGATGTGCCTGATGTTAAGATTATATTCTCACAAAACAAACTCCACCTTAATAATCTTTGATTTTTATTTTTCATCATGTCAATGAAAGTAAGGGGGTTGTGATCACTAAACACAAAAACCAGAGAAGGAGCTGAGCCAATGTAAACTTCAAAATCCTGTAATGTCAATATTAAAGCCAAACATTCCTTCTCAATTGCTGAGTAATTTCTTTGGTGCTTATTTAATTTCTTAGAGAATTAGCACACTGGGTGATCAACACCATTTCTATCTTCTTGAATCAATACTGCTCTGACATCACCTGCATCAACAGATAATATAAAAGACTGATTGAAATTTGGAGCTGTAAGAACCAGCGCACATTTGAGTATGGCTTTTAACCTATCAAAAGCCTCCTGACATTTTTTGGTCCAAAGAAACTTGTTTTTCTTACTCGACAAGTTTGTCAGAGGTTCAGCAATATTAGAAAAATTGGAACAAAACTTTCGATAGTATCTGGCCATACCCAAAAATCACATCAGTTGCTTTTTACTGACAGGCACAGGGAAATCAGAGATAGCCTTGACCTTAGCATCTATAGGTTTAACTTGACCATGTCCTACAATATGTCCTAGAAAAGTTACACAAGCACGGCAGAACTCACTTTTAGATAAACTGATTGTCAAATGTGCATCAGTGAGTCTTTCAAAGAACTTTTGAATCATGGCTAGACAATTATCTAGACCAGTGGTAATTATATTCATCAAACATTGAAAAGTACTTGGGGAACCCTTCGTCCCGAACAGCATTACTTTATATTGATAGAGTCCATCTGGAGTCACAAATGCCGAAATTTCCTTTGCTCTTTCCGTTAGTGGAATTTGCCAAAATCCTTTCAGAAGGTCAAACTTGGTGACATACTTGGCATTTCCAAATTTATCAATACAGTCATCGATTCTTGGTAATGGAAATGAATCTGTTTTTGTCACACTGTTCACCTTCCTATAATCAGTGCACATACGGAAAGTTTTATCTGGTTTTGGAACAAGTATACATGGTGAACTCCAATCACTTTTACTGGGCTCTATGAAATTGTTCTCCAGCAAATAATGAATTTCCTTTTTCAAGTATTCCTGTTTGAGAGGGTTCATCCTGTATGGGTGTTGTTTCACAGGTTTTGAATCTACAATTTCAACGTCATGAAAAATTTTGTTTGACCTTGTAGGAATATCTGGAAACAAGTGCTCACATTCGAATAAAAACTGTTGTAAGTTCATTTCTTTCTTGTTGTTGCAAATGTAAAAGTTTCTAGTCCAGATTTTTCGTAATTTCAAAATTCCGAAGATTTGTTGCTCCAAGATCAACAGAGTCCGATTGAATTTCTTCACTCAAATCCTCAGTTGGTGGGACAGGTACAACTAAATTAATTGCATAATTTACTTGGCTATCTCTCTCAATATACTAGTACTCCATTAATTTATTTAGATCAGAGTACTATTATTATAATTTAACTCTTTCATTTTCTTCTTTACTTTGTAAGGGCCGTAAAATCTAATTTGAAGAAAATTTTGAAGAATGAGCAAGAGAGAATGAATTCTGTTACAAGACTCAAATGTTCTCTCAAGTAAAGTTCTGTGAAACCATAATTTCACTTCTGACATGAATTGCCAAGTGCCAAATTCAAACATGACAAGCTGGAAAATTCCAGACATGAAATTTGACCTTTTACCTGATTGGACAGATTTGGGAAGGCCCAATTGAGTAAAAAGCTTGGTCAAAGGTTTTACTATGGTTTTGGTTTTAATATTCCTCAACGGAAATGCCTCTGGGAATCTTGTTGATGTACACATAATGGTTAGGTATCTTCTGATTGGGTTTTCCTACCATTTGACAAGTATGACATTATCTACAGAATTTACAAACATCACTTTTGATTTTTGGCCAATAAAAGTGTGTCAAGATCTTGTAATAAGTTTTATTTATCCCTAAATGACCAGCCAGAGGAGTTTCATGGGCTAAACTAAGTATTTCCTGTCTGTAAGATTTTGGAACTACAATCTGATAGTTCACTGACCATTCGTCATTAGCAGGTACCTCGGGAGGTCTCCATTTTCTCATAAGAATTCCATTTTTAATGAAATCACAGACAGGTACTTCAGTGGCTTCAGTTTCACTAATGGCCCTCTGAAACAAACAGGAGATCTCAGGATCTTTTTCCTGTTCGACGACAAGTGATTGTCGTTTGTCACCCGATTAAATAAAAGAGAACAAGTATTTAAAAGAGGATCACTGTGATCAATACCTTTTGATTGATCCAAATAAGGAGTGAAAGTGACCTCATCAAAAGCCTAACCAATACATGTGTCAGCTAAAGGAATACCTTCCTTATCAAAATCATTCTCAAGAACTTTCTTTGCCATAACTCTAGTAACTGCACAAGCTGGGTATAAATGAGGGTATTCTTTTTCAGTAGGATCAACTTTCTGATCCAAAGAAGGGTTGTCAGTTACAAGTGGATTAACCACAACCTTGTCTCCAGCTAGGTCATTGCCTAGCAACAAATGAATGCCCTCAACAGGTAAAGTAGACACTATACCAACTGTCACAGGTCCTGAAACTAAGTCTGATGACAAATTTACAGAATGGAGAGGAACATTAACAAAGCTGCACTCAACTCCCTGAATGAGAACACTCTCATTAGAACAGGACTTCTCAGAAAAAAGCAATGTACGTGATAATAAAAGACTCTGAGAAGCTCCTGTGTCCCTTAAAGTTTTAATTGGGATAGGATTGGCCAAATCACCCAAGAGTGATATAGAACCCTTCAACATGAATGGTTCAAAATTCTCCATAATAAAATTAGACCACAGAAAGATAGATATGACAATCGAGCGCATCAACTTTATTTTGGAACCAAAAGCAATGTTGGTATCTTTCCATATTGGTCTCAACCTTTTTATTGTTGCTGTTGTTCAGACTAATATTTTATAAATCATATTGAGAAACTAAATGCAGTATATCCTTATTTCAGTCATAATTATAGACAAAAAATCTTCAGAAAGAAACTGCATTTCTTTTAAATGGCAAATGGAAGTCCAGACTCCTCCTTTAAATGACCTCATCAAAAGCCTAACCAATACATGTGTCAGCTAAAGGAATACCTTTAATGTTAATACAGTACTTGTCCAAGTTCTACTTGATATTTGCTACTCGTAATTCGCCATCATAATCTATAAAGTTAATATTCTCTCTCTCTCTTTGCCTCGTTTACACCAGCTGATTGTCTAAATGATATGTCTGAATCCTTTCTTCAACATTTGAAAGGATTTAATCACTTGTAATATGATCACAGTCTGTCAGGCTTGATGCAGCATAAGTAGTTGATCCCCATAGAATATAACACTACCTTGTAACATGGATACAAGTGAGGCTACTGTTTAGTCCTCCACAATTGGAGGAAGCTTTACTTGAAAGAGTTATTTCCCTTCAACAAGTTTCACTCAGGAGTTTTCACTCAGGAGTGTTTTCCTGTCTTACTTCATTCTAAAATTTAGGAGTATTTTCCTATCTTACTTCATTCTAAAATTCAGGAATGTTTTTTGTCTCCTAAATTTTACAATGAAGTAAGACAAGAAAACCTTCCTGAATTTTACAGTGAAGTAAGACAGGAAAACATTCCTGAATTTTACAATGAAGTAAGACAAGAAAACATTCCTGAATTTTACAATGAAGTAAGATAGGAAAATACTCCTGAATTTTACAATGAAGTAAGACAGGAAAACACTCCTGAGCAAAAACTCCTGAGTGAAACTTGTTGAAGGGAAATAGCTCTGTCAGGTAAAGCTTCCTCCAATTGTAGAGGATTAAACAGTAGCCTTGCTTGTATCCATGTTACAAGGTACATGTAGTGTTATATTCTATGACAGCTCCACTTGTGGAGGAAATTATTTTTTGGGAGGGGGTCTGTGTTTATTCTTTGTCTCCCTCCCCTGGTGTGTTAGACAAGAACTCTGTCCATGACTATATCCCTGACTATGTCAGGAAGATAAAGATAAAAATAGGCCATGCCTACATGGATGTAACACTGATTACTGAGAACCTGTACATGCCCATAACCTTTAGCGATATGTTTAATAGATTCATTGAGTGGTGTCCATAATACTGATCCAGACACTACTGTATTTACTACACCATCGATAATCTTTTTGATGTCAGAGAATTTAATGTTGATGACTGCTGGATTCCCCAAAAATTTATTAATGGTTCTATTTGTGTTTCTACGAAAATTTGCAAATGCAGTTACATGATTAGCATATTCAGATCTAAACGTGGTCATTCCATCATTAATCGTCATTAACAAGGTCATCATTGGGATGTTGCTATTGTCGACATATTTTTTTCGTTGCAGCATCATCGTTTGATTATGGTTTTCTCAAATTAGCAATACTATTTCCACCCATGTTGAGATTGCCAGTCATTGCATCTCCAGTTTTAGCAACGCATTTACTGATCTCAGTTTTGATCGTGGTGCCATTGTTGTCCCATGTATTTTTTTTTTGCCACATCATCGTCTGATCTTGGTTCTCTCACGTTAATAATTGTGTTTCTGCTCATATTGAGATCACCATACATAATATCTCCAATTCTTCTGATGCATCCAGTAATCTCTCCCATGAGTGTTAGAACTGATTTCTCTGAGTTTTTAATTTTACAGTTTTTAGCAAATACCACTAAGTTATCTTCGATTGCATCTGGAACCCGCAGAATAATATCTGTCAACGGGATATTGCTCATCTTTAACTGCCCCTGCTGATCCTGAAAAGCAACAACTTCATTTTGATCCAAATCTGCGAGACGCATAAAATCAGCGAGTTCATTCTTGACCTCGTTAAGGGTGCATATTTGGATAAGTCATCTTGGGGTTTGCCCTGAGTAAGACTCAGAGCATATCGTCCATAAATATCTACCATTGTATATTATACTATGACCTATTTAAAATACGGGACAATGATGTTGTCTGGTGGTATACTCATGCACAACTTCATGAGGCGGTGCCCCTAATGATGTTGACACAGCGTTGAGCACAGTGAGTACTTCACAACCACATATTATTGACGGATCAGTTATTGTCTGTGTTGGTAATGTGGAATACCAGATCGGCATTCTGTGCATTCCGCCAACATATTTAAAAAATTCTTTTGGTGGCGCCAACCCATACAAATCAAAATAAACAACTCCACGTGGATCAGTCGCTTATGCAACCCAATGAGTACCTGGACCAGAACTTCCATTGAGATTAATGATAATGGTTTCAACACAGTTTGGTTGTTTTGGTAATTGATCATGCATAAAAACACCTCTGAAGTTTTTGATGTTTAATTTCTTAGCAGCATCAAGTAAATCAAAATTGGACATAGGAAGCATGTTTAGCAAAGTGTCCCGGGAATTCTTAGACCCCGACCGTACCATGAATGAGTGGTTCCTGGCAGTCTTAAGCCCCTTCCATTTTCGGAAGGCCCTTGTTTTTTGGAAGTCTTTATTCCATGTCCTGTTGCTTTCTTTAATGCCATCCCAGCAGCAGTTCCAACAGCACCAAGTGCAGCTGCTTTTGCAACAGCTGGGGCTGCAGCAGCTATCAACGCTGATATAGCTGCAAGAAGTGGAAATATACCACCCGTCTTGGCAATGTCTTTAATGGCACCCACAGAAAAATTAAGTCTAACACCGGTCTTTGATCGTTTGGTGTCATTGAAGTGCTTGAGTTGACGTTCTGTCAGTGATAGTTTATTTGGACCCTTTGAATTGCTTGTGATCTGTTCTAATTTCAGTAATATTTTTATTCCAGAACTCTTTTTTAATGTTGATTGTAGCTTTTAAATCTGACCAGGAGTCAGAGTAACATTAACGTGATGATATGACATTATAATATCATGAGTGATTTAACTGCTAATCATACACTTGGGATCGATTACACGTTTTCCACTGGGGCATCATTGACTCTCATTCTCCACCAACACCTTCAAGCAACATTGTTTTTTCTGAGAGTATAACAGTGATTGCTCTGTAATTAGCAATAGTTCCTCTTGCCACACGAGTTCTAAAGTATATATCAGTGACAGATTGCCTAATAAATCCAAGTGTTCGAGCGAAAAGTAATAGATCTAGCATTGTAAAATCTAGTTGTGATATTTGTAGACCAGAATCAACATTTTGATCACGTCCCATGAATGTCATCAAACGACGATATGCACGTGCAATACAATTGTTATCAAAGTTCAGTATTATGTCCTCAGCTGGTTCTTGGTCCATTTATTTTCAGTGAAACTTCAGTAACACCAAGTTTGTTAAATATCATTGTGCTGTGTTCTTGTGAGTTTACTCATTCAGTATCATGGAAAGCAGTGAGTATATGTCATGGTGCAGATACATCTTGCTGTGATGCTATCTGCCATGTGAATAAACCATTAGTGGTACTTTGAACACTATCTGTGGTCATCGTCAACCATGACAATGTTGATTTACCACCTGAGTCCATAAAAGAGAGCAGTCGTTCTTCTGTCAATGACGGTATCATTGTTGGCATCCTCAGTGGAAGTTTTGTCAGTATTACTTTACCTGCATTACCAGCAGGGTACCAGATCGCATCATTGTTGGTAGCCTTTTTTACAAGTACAGCTGTATGCTTGGCTCCAAAAATAACCTTTCTGACATTTCTGCAAAATCCAAAGCTATGGGACAGTGGAATTGCACATGAAAATCTTACTTCCACCTTTCACCATTGATCGATGTGCTGCGAATCCTAAGTTGAATTCTGGATTAGCACCATGAACCGCCGGAGCCACATCGGCATCAGTGGTGCCGGCATTGTTTTTTGGTCATCATATATCATACTTTATATTATTAGGATAATTACTAGTGTCCTTCACAAACATCATTGACAGACCAATGGATCATGACTAGTCATTGGATTATCTTGCTAGACCCAATATCGTCATGGCAACATCGACATTTTCCAGACATGATTCAGTGTTTCTTCCATTGATGCTATACGTGGCACTGTTGAACAAAGCCATGATACCATTATTAACAAACCAACTCCAACATCAGATCCATATTCAGTATCATCTGTTTTAGAATTTCACCTTCTACTTCAGTAAATGCGTCAGCAGGTAAGAAATATCTGCTTGTATCCTGAACTTGCAGCTCAATTCTTCCATGCTGATTTGGCTGTCATGCATCATACGAATGATATTGATAATCACGTACCGATTCATCTTTGAGGTCTGGTGGATCCATGTCAAATACAGGATCAGATACACGCTTGAACATTATTATACTTTTTATGGTCTAACACAAAGACCACTTCCTGCTATTAGACTAGCAGTTATATTTTTTTCTTTTTTTGATCCTGTCAGTGGCAGGGGTACACCAGCCAACTCGGCTAGATTTTGATTTGCAGCTTGATTTATTACTTTACTAACATTTGCAGGCATAACTTCGGTGCTGGGCAATTTTACTGGCTGAGGTCGGACCACTGGTGGTCTGCATATTAATCATGTTAGTCTATCCCTGATTGCTGAGAATGCTTTACTAGCAACATCACCAACAGTACCAATACTTTATCACAAACAACTTCAATAGCTTTCATTCCCAGTTGCTTTGCAGTTGGTATTGCTTTTGGGACTATCCTTCTAAATAGACCCTGAACAACATCGCCAAGTCCATCTCCGTAGAAGTTTTATATGTTGGTAATCACAAATTTATCACCCTGACCATTACAGGTCCATGTTGAGCATTATGTATGGTCATATTATTTTCTTGTCACTGATCTAATTGCATCAATCACTGTGGTAATCATCAATGATTTCATCGATGAGAGACGAATAAACATTAATGTCCATGATATGGCATGTAAATAATCTCTGACAAATAGCAGCTGCCTCAGTGATGATTTCTGGAGAATTATTGCCGGCTTGTCTTCTGCCAGTCAGAATTTCTAGTCTATCAACATCGGCAAGGACGTTATTGGGACATAGTTTATCAAGGCCACTTCCCCTGGTACCTGTACCAGGAATGACCCAATCGCTAGCATTGGACAGACCACTTCCAGTTGTTTTATCTGCTTCTTTCTTACTTGTTAAGGCTGATTTCTTTTCTTGTTTATCATTTTTAAGTTGCAAATTCACTTCTTTTCATTTCCTTACTTGTTTAGCTCTTTTAAGTTGCAACTTCATTTCTTCTTCTCATTGTTTCCTTTCTTGTTTTACTTGTTCAATATACTCAACTTCTGCCTGGTTAAAAATGTTAAACTGATTAATATCACCCTCAGATCTGATCTGTGGAATATCAGCAGTGACGCAGTATACATCCCTAACCCAATCGGTAGATTTTAGAGTTTTAACATATTCGGATTTTACATACCTATCTCTGTCATTATATCCAAATGCAGCAATATTAATTAATTGGCCTGGGGTCTTGATAGCGGCAATACCTTCCAGCATAAATTTATCTACAATGTTAATTCTAACTTTTGGTGGAGGCAGCGGCTGATCTTCAGGTTGTGGTTGAACTTCAGGTTGTGGTTGAGGAGGTTGCCGTGGTGGTGGTCTAGTTGCTTGAAGACGGCCAACAATATCAACAGGTAATGTATCAAGAGCTTTTTGTGCTGCCTCAGTTGCTGCAACAGTTTTCTTAGTTAGTTCGACATTTGGTTTAAATAACTGTTCTGCACCTTCTGTAAATTCCACCTGAGACTCCTGACACTTTTGTAAATTTTGCTTGACAGAAACATGGACTGGAAGATATTTTTTTAATTGCCTCTAGTCGCTATCGAGCTAGTTTAGTTGTGCGAGATGCCATGGTTAGCGTTATTATTGACATAATAATGATTTAATTACACCACCTAACCATGCCAACGACCAGCAGTGAATATTCCGGGTCAGTAAATAACCCTGTAGAGGTCTCGGGTTAGCATTATTGACGCTTGTATTTTCATTTTTGTAGGAAGCTTTATTTTTAAAAGTAAACCCTCCTAAAAATGGTCTGTTCACCCTCTGTGGTGGTTAGTGTTATTGACACTTGTGTTTTCATTTTCATAGGAAGCTTTATTTTCAGGAATAGACTTGGTCTGTTCACCCTCCCCGCTGCTCATGCAATATTAACCTTTATTCAGCAAGGTCTGCCAGCTTTCTCATTGCTATTTCCAAGAAAAGTTACATTTTTTAAAATTTAAAAAAAATAGAGTATTGTTCTGATATTGCAGATTATTGGAAATTTAAACAGTTTACATAAAAAAGCAAATCCAGTCTAATTGGAATTATTAAAAATAAATGCTTCAACAAATTTTACTTTGTTTTAATGAAAATGTTTTTGAATTCATCCTTTTTTCTTGCAACATGCATTCCTATTTCAGATCGCTATGTTTTCAAAAGGTTATGGATGTTATTTAGAACAGACATATGTAGGTGCACGAAGCCCATGTATTTGGTAAGCAAAGTAAATTTATTCTCTTTAAGCTGTATTTAAAATTAACTTTCTGAATCAGCAGACTTGGAACCAACAACAATTCAAACAAATAGCAAAATTCACGGAAAGAAGTTGATTGTCCACTTGGAAAAATATTTATTTTTAATAGCTGTAATACATAACCTGTCACTATTGCATAACTTACTCTTGTCTTGATGAAAAACCTTGTCTAATTGATGTGAATACATCCCATATAGAGCAGAGAATTGTCAGTAGGACACAGACCACTTATGTACCTCACATGCCCATGCTCAGAAAAGTCATCTGTTTCAATGTTGCCATGTTAATGGATGTGTCAGAGTTGTGACCAGAGGAAAATAGCTTGTTGCAAGTGTTTTACCAAATTGTAATCTTGCCTTCTCAGTATTATATTTATTCCAGTCAAAGCATTTAAGCTATTGAACAGAAACAGCAATTGTTAGTTATCATAACTTCTTTTGCTGACCTCTATTCAGCTAGTTTGTTAGCATGCTGAAGGAGCTCTGCAGTATGTGCTGTAAGCTGTGGCTAAAGCCTCCTGATATGCACTTTCAATGTCAGTGGCTTATTTGGCAGAACTTCTGCTATGATGTTGCATTGGTCTCCTTGTATGTCTTACTCAACCTTAGTAAAATCCTCAAGATTCCTCTTTTGAAAGCCAAGACCCTATTTAGAGGACTTGAGCCTAATTTGGCTTCCCAAGATCTGAAGGATCATCAGCACAGATCCTTTACAACTGCTTCTGGCCCATTACACTTGGCCAGGAAATGTGGTAATGTGATTTACTCTCTGGGGTTGTCTGCAGAATTCTTTAAACAAATGCAGCCCCAGTCCAATCTGCAGCCTCACTTTACCTGTAAATGCTATTCTTCAGCTGTTGTTTCTTAGGTGTGGTTCCCAAAGACCCCCCAAGGAGGAAGTTCTATAATCCTACTTTCTTTCCAAAAAGAAGTAGGAAGGGGGCAGTCATAGGGACCCAACCTTTCTCCTGCCATGCATTCCTCTCCCAAATGTTCCCAAAGGTAATTGTCTGGGCCTATTTTCTTGACTTGATCAAACATCATGGATCCATTCCTTTGTGAGCAAGGGTTACTGTCTGCAGTTTTGAGAACAACCCAGAGTATCAAGGACCCCCATTTTCTTTCACCAATCCAATCTGGTAAAATTAAGGGAAGAGGTGCACAGCATTTTACAGAAAGAGGCAGTCAGGAGGGTTCTGAACAACCAGTCTCTTGCATTCTACTCTCAAATATTCCTAGAAAAGGGGGAAGTTTCATCTCATAATTGATCTCTCTCACCACATTTAAACTGGTTTGTTCTGGAGGAATTTTTCAAGATGGAGAGCACATCTGCAATCCAGAGCACAATACATTCATCAGATAAGGCAATCTCATCAACCTTCATGATGCTTACTTGCACACCCTGATACTTTCTCTTCATTCCAGATACCAAGGGTTTTGCTTGGACCAAGAAATCTTTCAATTCTGGGTTCTGCCTTCTGCACCCAGACTTTTTACCTGAGTTGTGAGAATAGTTGTGGCATGTCTCTAATTATTGAGAATTCTGATTCTCCAGTACATGTACTTTCACTAATCCACTATGTTCAGATACAGTCCTTTCATCAGGATCTTTCCTATGGCTGGTCGACAGTAGCTTGGAACTCTTTTGGTTGGGTCTTTTACCCATCATTGAGAAGTCAGTGCTCACTCCATCTCAGGACTTACATATATGGGGATGAATTTCCTTACGAACAAGAACTTAGTCTGGGTCCAATGGGACCAAATAGAACAATTTCTGTTGATTCCAGAGATACTGTGAGACCAGACATCACCTTTACCTCTCAACTGGGAACCTTGAAAGCCGCTGCAGATCTAGTTCCATTTGGACAACTCATATGCACCCTTTACAGTTTCTTATCCCATCAAGATGGAAACCACACAGAGGTTCACTCTCAGATCTGATTCCTTTCCTCCACATCGATCAATCAAGAGATGAAAGCCATATTTCTAGCTTTGCAAGGGTGCATCAACAAAGGGGTTGATGTGTCATGGTCTCTTATGACAACATGACCCTTATAGCATATCACCAGAGTCAAGGAGGCACACATGCCCCTTCTCTTTGCATGCAGGTCTGGAACATCCTTCACTGGGCAATATTTGAGAATATCACACAGTTTGTCTAGGGAAAACAATCCTCATGGAATAGTCTCTACACCGCTCCATAACAGTCCCTTTTCACACGGGGTGGTGGGTGGTAAGCCTTGGGTGGATTTGTCTATCTAGAACAAGTTTTAGGGCCAGTTTGCCAGCTGCCTCATCCAGACCAGGAAAGATTCTACATCTATGGTCTGTGATGCCAAATGGAGAATCTTCTGTGATTGGTACAGGAGGAAATGTGTTGATCCTAGGTGTCCTATTGTAAATTCCATTGCTGATTTCCTTTTTGTTTCATTTCAAGAACAAAGGATTTCAATATTGAATATTAGGGGTATAAAGCCGCATTTGCCAACATACTTAAATTCTCTCAGGGCATAGCAGTTGGTTCTGATTTGCACTTTGTGGATCTCATTAAGTATTTTAAGATAGAGACCTGTCTTCCACTCTCTTGTACCAAGATGGAATCTGTCTTGTGTTTTGTGGTCTTTAAGAAAACTTTCCAGTGGACTATTGAGTGAGGTTTCCTTCCAAGATCTTACACACAAAACTGTGTTTTTACTTGCCTTGAAGAGAAGATAGAGCCAGATGAATGCCTTGTTTATTGACACTGACTGTCATCAGTATAATGGTATTTTACAAATCTGTCTCTCTTCTTTGCCAGCTGGGACTTCTAGCTAAAAATGAATTAGATTCAGTAGCTCCTGCTTATAGAGATTCCCAGTCTCAATCATCTGTGCTGGGATGATTTAGACAGGCTTTTATGCCCTGTTAAGGCACTTTGTTTCTATCTCAGTCGCTTCAAAGGAAAAAAAAAAAAGGGTTGAAAATGTCAGTTTCTTCCTCTTAAAGGCTCAGTTGATATTTTGGATTCCACCATTTCACAGTGGATTATTATTACCATTAAAAGAGTTTATTAGCCCCATACTGACGGAGACTTTTCTTGAATGAAATTTATAGACCATGAGGTTCAAGCCATAGTTGTCTCATGGGCATATTTAATGTATTCTTGGTAATCCCATACAAGAGCAACAGATTATGTGTTACTGCTTTGAAAAAATGGGGTGAGGGTGGGGGGTAACATTAATTTTAATTATGTAATTACTTATCTTTTTGCTGTAGCTAAATTCCCTCCTTCATGATGATGAAGAGTAAGCTGTGCAATAGCAATCAGTAAGTACTATATAATTAAAATTAGTTTCTCTCCCCCCTCCCCACAAAAAGTGTTCCTTGGCAAGTAGCAATTTCAAATGTTGGTTGAAAAGTCAGACCATAGTATTTACTTACCCCCCCCCATTTGTTTGTACCCCTTACCAATTTTAAAAATTAAAGGCATAAATATATAAAAATGCACATTCATCAATTTAAAATTTCTAACCCGATTGTCACCAGCTAGCCCATAACATTGTCATCTTGTTCACATTTCAAACCAGAGAGACACTTTCATTGTAAACAATCAGACTGACTGCTCATTTTCCTTTAACATTTATTTAGAATAGTCCATTTTCTTGAAAATTCTCATCTGCATCCAGTATTTGCAGTGTCTGGTTTTAATATTTCTAAAATGAATTTACTAAAATTAATAACTCTTACATACATCTCTCTCCAGTATGTGGTCATACATGGACTGGCATCAGAACGTTGACATGGGTCTGCAGATGTCTCAACAAGACCTTCGTACATTCATCTTTGCTAAGCAAGGTTCTCATATGATAACCCTATCTACACCTATACGGATTGACCAGATGTATTGGTACTTTGTCCTAGCAACATCTATTGGATTTCATGAGTTGCCTCCTTTATAGTATGAAATGCCAACTAACCAATATCATGGTGCATTGTACATCAGACAAAAATTTTCTGTAAGTTTAACATCAAAAGTATAAATATGTACCAGAGGGAAACCATTACAGGTCTATTTGATCGCAAGGTATTTGTGCAAACACATACCAGCAGTGGAAAATTGCTTATTTATGCTCCCCTTGCCTCGATCATGTAGGAACAGTGTTCAAATTTGAACAACTTAATTTTGATTGGATGCAGTGGCTTTCCACCACATCCAATGAAATTCACAGACCTGAAGCACAGAAATATCTACTCGATAACATCATGGTGTAGATTGGGCTATCACAACATCGGAACCTTGGCCAGCAAAGATGCCATTCATTGTACCCGATTCATTAATTGTCACTGGAATATCTGGAGTTGTTCAGAGAGTTCCTTGGTGACATACATCTTCATGCATGTGTAGCCCCCGGTGGTGCTGTTTACAAACATTATACTGTAATACTTCATGACAAAACATTGTTGGAATGTGCTGGTGGCCAAGTAAGGGTCATCAATGCACCTGTTGAAAATTCGTAAAATTTTCTCAGATTCATAATTAAATCTGTTATGTATTTGAATAATAATGTCCTATCACGAAGTAAAGGTCGGCCGTACTCAAAGTCAGCTTGGAAAAGTCAAACATGCAATCAGAAGCAATTGTGGGGTCACATTAAAACTTTCTCCAGCAAAATTGAACAGTAATGTCCCCATGTGGCTGACCCAAACACAGCTCGCTCAGCTTATTGCAGCCAAACATGAAAACACTTAAGTAACATTAAATTTATCCAAGTCAGAGATGGCTCAAATGCAAAATACCAGTAGAATATTTCCTTCTTCTTGCAGCCATTCCAGCATTGTTGGCATCAGTGGCTCCAGTGGTTGCAAAAGCTATAGCATTATGGGCAGATGGAACTGCATCAGGAATGGCTTTGAAAAAAGCATTTGGAGGCTGTATAAAAAATTGGAAGAGGCCTTTGATTGCTAGACATGAGTCGTTGAATACCCTTGGGCAAAGGTCTTCGATTACCTGGTTGCAGAAGATCATGTCGTTAATAGAAGTGAAGCTTCTCAAACATCCATTGACCAATCTTGATTTACTCGCTATGGCAAAATTGATCAAGCATTTTCATGGTGTTTTTATGCGAGATGAACTTGTATCATTGGTGGCATGTGCACACGAAACTGGAATTATAAATGTGGATTCATCAACAGGTCTCGGCAATCATTGGGTCACATACATGGTAATACCTCAGCATAAATTCTATTTTGACTTGTATGGACAACTTTTGTTTCATTCAACTATGCCAGTACAAACATGGTTGGATGATCCCATATGTGGTCATCTTGTCATTGAATTATTGCATACACTGGAGCATTTGTCGACCCTACTAACACTTACTGATTTCACATTAAAGTAAGTGTGATATTATACAACAATGTCTGTTAACATTTACAGATGTCACTAAGCTCAACAACATGGTTCTGATGTGGATTGGAGCAGATCTGCCAACAAAGCAGGTTTGTCTGAGTTTACCAACAAGGTTGTCTGCATTGATCCAGGTGACCTTGTGATTTTTGAAGATCACACTGGCAAACTGAAAAAATCAAATTTAGACATAAAAGATATTATTGGCAAGTTGGAAGGTGACTTTGTTGTAAAAAAAAGTCTGGTTGAGTTCGCTGACAGTGGTGGAATAAGATACAACAACATGTCAGTTGCATTTATATAAAACTATGTTGATACAGATAATATTTCATCAAGACTATACATGCAAGAAGAAATCACTCACATGCCTATGCCACCATGTGTGGTAAGTTCGTGCTTTCAAATTATAGGAATACTAATTAAAGAAGGAGAAAAGCCAATTGACATAGCAAGAATTAGCAAATGGTTGACTTGTTTTAATTTGTTTTGCTGATAATGGTTTTGATAAACCTAAAATCCACATCTTAAAGGTGTGCAAGTCTGGGTCATACTTGTTTGTCATAACTGGAACTCAAGGTATGTGGTGTGGAATGGAAATGTGGTTAAATAATAGGTGGTATATTAATTTAGATTTTGTACCAATAATATCACTAATTCAGAGGCTGCATACTGTGTTTCACTACTCTTACATAGTTACATTAACAACATCTTTAGTCACCAGAGATGAAATTCAGTTTGAAGGAACCAACATTTATCCTGATGGGTTCTTAACTGTCTTTGGCATTTGTGTTTAAGATTAGATCTCTGTCATTGTATATAAGTAATGGAATCTGACCACGGTGATGACAGGCTGGACCAGCTGGTAGCAGATATTAACATCAATAACAATTTTGCTCCACTTCTCAAGGAATATCTGCATCAGAGTGGTGTAACCAAACCCTCTTATGAACTGTTATATAATTTTGTTCAGGGTCAAGTAGAAATTGCCATTTGTAATCTTTCTGATGTACCACAGCCAACTCAAGGCCAGCTTGGAATCCTCACGCATGCATGTGAGAATGATTAAGCATTAAGTGCAGGACCAGATGCAGTACCGCTCCAGGATAGTTTCTATAATGCGAAGTGGCATTCACCAATGTATCCATCCCAGTTAAGTTCATAAATGAATATTTAAAACCAACGTTGACCGAATTAAGAATATTGTCATAGGTGCTGTTTGCGATCTTATTGCAGCAGCAACTGTTGGTCCTCAAGTCTAGAATCATGACAACACCAACCATTGTAGGTGCACCAGTCAGCATTGTTGTCAGAGCTGTATTGATAGTTACTGGTGTCTCTTGTGGTGCGAGCAAATTAATTTCAGTGCAACTACATTCTTGAGTACACATCTATTCAGAATTACTTGTGGCCACACAGAGCAGTCTTAATACTGTTACGTATCGGCTCGTTCAAAAGTAACAAAAGAAAAGAGTGAAGACAACAAGCTTTGTGAGTTTTAACAAAAATAATTTATTTCCCTAGAAAACACAGTGAAAAGGTGAAAATATGAAATAGGACTTACGGTTTGTGAAGAAAATCCAAACATTTATCCTAGAACTGAAAAAATATCACTAAATAATTTTAACTGAATCCAGGTTCGAATCTTGATGATGTTCCAAGATGGAGGACGATGACATCAGATGAAGTCTTTACACAATTGTCCAGAATTTCACGTTGAACCACAATTTGTACTGTACTATTCCAATTTAGAATGAATTTCACTGAATGTCTTTGTCCTAAAACCACTTGTGTAGTTCTCCAGGGAAAAATAAATTATTATTTAAAAAGTAGATGAACTCCTATAGCTGTCATCTATAACAAGACACATCTTGAGCTCTACAGATGTAAAGAAAAATAAACTCCTTTCCAGCACAAGAAAAATAATACCTTCTTCTCAAGGTATAAGAACAACTCTGACTATTTCACAGGGACCTAAGTGTTTTTAAACTGAACTAAAACGTCATTTCATGCACACACACAAAGAACACATGGTTATTTCATCATCTAACAATTGCAGTTTCACGTGGGTCAGGAAATGACTTTGGCAATAACCAATCGTTTTTGCATAGTGTTTACTCAAATCGACAAACTATGGCATGCAAAAATCGTGCTTATGCAAGTCATACTATGTTCTAAACAAACATGATGTTTCTTTCAAAAATATCAGATCCTGTGAACATAATCATCATCAAAATAAAATATAATGATACAAAAATGAAATAAAATGAATTCAGATTTTAACACAAATAATTAAACTACATGGTCGTAACACTTTCCCCAATAAAGAAAAAAAGAGATTTATGTAATAAAGCTTTCTTTTTTACCAGATGTAAACTATACATGAGGTAAAAAAAAATTACATAAGAAGAACTCTTATAAATTATACAAAGGTGTATATGAAAATAATATTTCTATAGATGGGAAAGTGCATCTGCAATTAAATTGTCTTTTCCTTTGATGTGCCTGATGTCAAGATTGTATTCTTGCAAAAATAGACTCCACCTTAATAGTCTTTGATTTTTATTTTTTATCCTGTTGATGAAAGTAAGGGGGTTGTGATCCCTACACACAACAACCTGAGAAGGAGCTGAGCTGACGTAAACTTCAAAATGCTGTAATGCCAGCATTTAAGCCAAGCATTCCTTCTTGATTGTTGAGTAGTTTCTTTGGTGCTTATTTAATTTCTTTGAGAAATAGCACACTGGATGTTCTACACCATTTCTATCATCTTGAATCAATACTGCTCCAACCCCAACATCACTTGCATCCACAGATAGTTTGAAAGACTGATTGAAATTTGGAGCTGTTAGAACTGGTACACTTTTAAGTATGGCCTTTAACCTATTAAAAGCCTCTTGATAATTTTCAGTCCAAAGAAACTTGTTTCTCTTACTTAACGAATTTGTCAGAGGTTCAGCAATATTGGAGAAGTTAGAACAAAATTTGCGATAGTATCCAGCCATACTCAAAAATCGCATCAGCTGCTTTTTACTGACAGGCACAGGAAATTCAGAGATAGCCTTGACCTTAGCATCTAAAGGTTTAACTTGACCATGTCCCACAACATGTCCTAGAAAAGTAACACAAGCATGGCAAAACTCACTTTTAGATAAATTAATAGTCAAATTTGCATTAGTGAGTCTGTCAAAGAATTTCCAAATCGTGGCTAGATGTTCTTTCCAGGTGTTGTTGTAGATGATGACATCATCAATATAAGCATCACAATCGTCTAGACCAGAGGTAATCATATTCATAAGGCATTGAAAAGTACTTGGAGAACCCTTCATCCCAAATGGCATTACTTTATATTGGCAGAGTCCATCTGGAGTCACAAATGCTGAAATTTCTTTTGCCCTTTCCATTAGTGGAATTTGCCAAAATCCTTTCAGAAGGTCGAATTTAGTGACGTACTTGGCATTTCCAATTTTGTTGATACAGTCATCGATTCTTGGTAATGGAAATGAATCTGTTTTTGTCACACTGTTCACCTTCCTATAATCAGTACACATTTGGAAAGTTTTATCCGGTTTTGGAACAAGTATACACGGTGAACTCCAATCACTCTTACTGGGCCCTATAAAATCATTCTCCAGTAAATACTGAATCTCCTTTTTCAAGTATTCCTGTTTGAGAGGGTTCATCCTGTATGGGTGTTGTTTCATGGGTTTTGAATCTACTATTTCAATGTCCTGAAAAATTTTGTTTGTCCTTGTAGGTACGTCTGGAAACAAGTGCTCATATTCATACAAAAATTGTTTAAGTTCATCTTTTTCTTGTTGTTGTAAATGAGAAAGTTTCTGGTCTAGATTTTCCATAATTTCCGAATTTCGAAGATTTGTTGTTCCAAGATCAGAAGAATCCAACTGAATTCCTTCACTCAAATCCTCAGTTGGTGGGACAGGTACAACTAAATTAATTGCATAATTTACCTGGCTATCTCTTTCAATATACTAGTACTCCATTAATTTATTTAGACTAGAGTACTAATATTATAATTTAACTCATTCATTTTCTTCTTTACTTTGAATGGGCCGTAAAATCTAAATTGAAGAAAATTTTGAAGAAGGAGCAAGAGAGAATGAACTCTATTACAGGACTCAAAAATTCTCTCCAGTAAAGTTTTGTGAAACCATAGTTTCACTTTTGACTTGAATTGCTGAGCTCCAAATTCAAGCATAACAAGCTGGAAAATTCCAGACATGAAATTTGACCTTTGACCTGATCGGACAGAATTGGGAAGGCCAAATTGAGTAGAAAACTTTATCAAAGCTTTTACTATGTTTTTGGTTTTAATATTCCTGAAAGGAATTGCCTCGGGGAATCTTGTTGATGCACACATAATGGTCAACAAATATTGGTTGCCTGACTTGGTCTTTAGTAAGGGACCAACACAATCTACCATAATTCTACTGAATGGTTCGTCAAATGCAGGAATAGGTTGTAGATGAGCCTTAAGTATCTTCTGATTGGGTTTTCCTACCATTTGACAAATATGACAAGATCTACAGAACTTACAAACATCACTTTTGATTTTTGGCCAATAAAAGTGAGTCAAGATCTTGTGATAAGTTTTATTTATCCCTAAATGACCAGCCAGAGGAGTTTCATGTCCCAAACTAAGTATTTCCTGTCTGTAAGATTTTGGAACCACAATCTGATAGTTCACTGACCATTCATCAGTAGCAGGTACCTTGGGAGGTCTCCATTTTCTCATAAGAATTCCATTTTTAATGAAGTAACAGACGGGTACTTCAGTAGCTTCAGTTTCACTAATGGCCCTCTGAAGAAACAGGAGATGTCAGGATCTTTTTCCTGTTCGATGACAAGTGACTGTCGTTTATCACCCTGATTAAATAAAAGAGAATGAGTATTTAAAAGAGGATCACTGTGATCAATACCTTTTGATTGATCCAAATTAGAAGTGAAAGTGACCTCATCAAAAGCCTGACCAATACATGTGTCAGCTAAAGGAATACCTCCCATATCAAAATCATTCTCAAGAGCTTTCTTTGCCATAGCTCTAGTAACTGCACAAGCTGGGTATAAATCAGGGATTTCTTTTTCAATAGGATCAAGTTTCTGATCCAAAGAAGGCTTGTCAGTTACAAGTGGATTAAACACAACCTTGTCTCCAGCTTGATCATTGCCTAGCAACAAATGAATGCCCTCAATGGGTAAAGTAGACACTATACCTACTGTCACAGGTCCTGAAACTAAGTCTGATGACAAATTTACAGAATGGAGAGGAACATTAACAAAGCCACACTCTACTCCCTGAATGAGAACACTCTCATTCTCAGAAAAAGGCAAAATACCCGACACTAAAAGACTCTGAGAGGCTCCTGTATCCCTTAAAATTTTAATAGGGATAGGATTGGCCAAATCACCCAAGAGTGATATAGAACCTTTCGACATGAATGGTTCATAATTCTCCATAATACAATCAGACTGGGGTTTATTAGACCCAACAAATGTATTGTTTTCAATACATGACCGTGACCTTGACCTCTTAGAAATAAGAACATTTGGGATAGGTCTATCTTGATTCTGATGCCTATATTTCAGTTTGAAGCAATCAGAAATGACATGTCCTTTTTTCTTGCAATAGGTACATGTAAGAATAGACAAGGATTTGAATCAAGTTTATTAGAAGCTTGATTTTTAAAAGTTGTGCCAGATTGAGCGTTAGAAGGAGTAGTATTGGGTTGAAATACACTTCTACTAGTAGACTGCTGATTGAAAGATTTGTTTACCACAGGAACTTTATGAGTTAAGGAATACTCATCAGCAGCAATAGCAGCATTTTCGAAGGTTTCAATTTTATGCTCTTTAAGATGATTCTTAATGTCATTAGAAACACAGTTCTTGAACTCTTCAAGTAATACTAGTTGTTCAAGACTTTCATAATCATGTTCGATTTTCTTGGCTAAGCACCATCTCTTGAATAACTGGTTTCTTTTTCACTAGCAAATTCAACATAAGTTTGTCTAGCTTCTTTCCTATAGTTTCTGAACTTTTGCCAATAAACCTCAGGGACTAAAGCATAACCCTTCAAGATGCATTCCTTAACCAAATCATATTCAGAACTTTGCCGTACTGAAAGAAATGTATATATATCTCAGGCCTTGCCATAAAGTACACTTTGCAGTAATTGAGTCCAATACTCCCTTGGCCATTTCGAATTTTCAGCAACTTTTTCAAAATGAATAAAATATTTGTCTACTTCCTTTTCACTAAAAGGGGGTACTAACTTGATATTTCTTACGATGTCAAACTTTGAATTTGTACGAGAAGTGGAATCGTGCTTTTCACTTGCCAGCTCTAATTCTTTCATTTTAATTTGTGTTTGCACCTGTCTATCTCTCTCTTTCTTCTAATTGCATTTGTTCTTTTGTAACTCCCTTTGCTTATCTTTCTCCCTCTCTTCAAATTGTAATTGTTTATCTTTCTCTCTTTCCTGTCTGTCTTTCTCCTCCTTTTCAAATTGTAATTGTTTATCTTTCTCCTCCTTTTCAAATTGTAATCTCATTTGTTCTTTTTGTAATTCCATTTGCTTTTGTTTATCTTTCTCTCTTTCCTCTTTCTGAAGCTCGAGCTTTCTCAACTCTGCTTCCATCTTGTATTTCATTTTTAGTTTCATTACATTATGTCAGTGTCTGTCATAGACTTACTGACTGATGCCAGAACACTTTTGTCAAAAATATTCTTCCCTACCAAACATTGAATCAAAATATTTTTAATTTCTTGTTTTGTCAGGGAAGCTTTTGCTTCAGAAAGATTGTACTTTCTGGCAAGTTCAAGCAACTCATCCTTCTTCAGAGTATCCAACTGCTCCTGAGTTGGGTTAGAACAAAAACTCTCCACTTTTGATAACGACATTGTGAAAGAAAGCCTGTTGTTTTCACTAAGATTTCAAGTAAAATGTGAAGTAGAACTTGGGATTAAAACTAGGGGAATTTTTATTTCAAAAAACAATTTTCTTTTTGTTACGTATCGGCTCGTTCAAAAGTAACAAAAGAAAAGAGTGAAGACAACAAGCTTTGTACGTTTTAACAAAAATAATTTATTTCCCTAGAAAACACAGTGAAAAGGTGAAAATATGAAATAGGATTTGCAGTTTGTGAAGAAAATCCAAACATTTATCTTTGAACTGAAAAAATACAAGTCCTATAACTAAATAATTTTAACTGAATCCAGGTTCGAATCTTGATGATGTTCCAAGATGGAGGACGATGACGTCAGATGAAGTCTTTACACAATTGTCCAGAATTTCACAGTTTGTACTGTACTATTCCAATTTAGAATGAATTTCACTGAATGTCTTTGTCCTAAAACCACTTGTGTAGTTCTCCAGGGAAAAATAAATTATTATTTAAAAAGTAGATGAACTCCTATAGCTGTCATCTATAACAAGACACATCTTGAGCTCTACAGATGTAAAGAAAAATAAACTCTTTTCCAGCACAAGAAAAATAATACCTTCTTCTCAAGGTATAAAAACGACTCTGACTATTTCACAGGTACCTAAGTGTTTTTTAAACCGACCCGAAACATCATTTCATGCACACGCACGAAGAACACATGGTTATTTCATCATTTAACACTCACAGTTTCACGTGGGTCAAGAAATGACTTTGGTAATAACCAATTTCGTTTTCACGTAGTGTTTACTGAAATCGACAAACTAGGGCATGCAAAAATCGTGCTTATGGGAGTCATACTACGTTCTAAATAAACATGATGTTTCTTTCAAAAATATCAGATCCTGTGAACATAATCATCATCATAATAAAATATAATGATACAAGAATGAAATAAAAAGAATTCAAATTTTAACACACCAGTAATTAAACTACATGGTCGTAACAATACAATCAGTAAATTATACTCAGCCACAACTGAGGATAAAATAATCAGTGCAGCTAAGTTTGAGACTGTGCTGGCAGAAATGGAAAATTATAGACAATTACAAGCACAAATAAGAAACAGCATGGATTTACAAACAGAAAAAGTCAAATTAAAAAAACACTCTCCATGCAGCATGCATATATTGATGCAACCCTTGACTTACCTGTCTAAGTATATTGCTCTCTACAGGATTTTTTGTCATTTCTACAACCCCTGCAGAGTAGTATGAAAGGCTGGTGTTTGTCCCCACTGGCCCTCTTTGTGGGCATTTCCATCTGGACAGAAGTCTGCCCACCATGACTGAAACACCTGGGTGCTTGCCTATGTATGGTCAAAATTAAAAGTGAACCACAGGCAATGCTGACATATTGGCTAAATGGTTATGGTGGGTAGAGACAGGGATTGGTTGAAAGGCCACAAAGTAGGTCTGTGGGGCAAAAACCCAGTTTCATACTACAATTGACTTGCCCATGCAAATTTGGTGCTGTGTTAGTAAAGAAACTCCCATTGGGTTTGAAATGCACAGAAGATGACAGTGTTATGAACCCTCTGGTGAAAGTCAGGTTATAAATTATAAATTGATAAATGAAATTACTGTTTTGTGCCTTGATGCTTGGGTTGATTTATTTATTCAAATTATTATTCATCGGAATTACAAGGTGCTTAATAATATTCTTGGACTACAACATTAATTTTAGAATTATAGTGAATTCAGAAAAGAATATTATGGATTATATTATTGGGATACACCAAAAACTGAAAATCATCACATTCCAGGCCATCAGCACATTAGCACATTCAGTATCAGAATTTATTTGCTATACCACTGGAATTCATTTGGAACTTGACACATTTGGACTTGTGATAGAACTTTTAGGACTGTTTGGGATGTAATTTACAATACTTAATCTTTTTAAATTTTCACTTTGTATTCATGGGAAATAAATTATTTGTTGAATTTTACAAAACTTATTGGTTTTTGCTCTTTCTTGTTACTTTGTTTAAGATGGGGCCCTGAGTGGCTGTGTGGTCTAAAGCGCTCACTGTTACGGATCACTGACATCTTATCTCTGCATGAGTTTAAGTCTTGGGCTCAGCCAATGCGGGTATGTGAGAAAGCTTGCCAGTAGCTTCTCGTGGGTTGGTGGTTCTTTCTGGGGTTTTCCAGGTTCTTCCTCCACCATTTATACTGGCCGCCATATATAGCCCATCCTGTGCCAAAAAATGATGTTAAACCCTACATCAACAACAACAACTTTGTTTAAGACCATAGAGTCCTAAGACATCTACATTTATTTACTTCACAAATGGAAAATGGTTACATATTTGATTGATGTCTGTCTTGTTTTTATTAAATATTACCATTATATAAAAATACTATCATGACAAAATAACGATATTAGCTAATTGCAAGTGAACTATAGGCCATTACTCCAAATTTTCACAAGGATAACAGTGGTCCATTTACCACTGAGAGAAAATCAACAAGAACAGTTGAAAAAAATAATCTTTTTTCCTATTTCGAAACAAAGCACTGACAGTGCAGAGTCAGCGATGGTGTGTAGTGAAGTTCATTATGTGGACAAATGTTTAGTTGAAAGCAAGGGTTATTACACCATATTGTACTTGGTCTTTATACACAAGTGGTCATAATAGACAGGTTGACTTATAGCATTTTGGAGTGCATATGTATATGCTAAACAAATTTAACTTAAGTAAGAGATAATAAACTCAGCTTCAGCATATAATGGTGGATACATAATTTCAGTAAATGATACATTTATGATTCTGAACAATCAATATATTATTACAACTTACTGCTTTCCTTTGTTTCAGCACAGAATTGTACTTCTTTTGATTGGAGGTGTCATAAATTGGACAATGTGAGTAGTAATCATTTTCATGTTTGATATAATCTGTAATTTATATTTTCAGACAGTTTTTGCAGTTATTGTTCCATCCATTATTTCCTTTAATTTTTGATCATTTGGAACAAAATGGAAAGGTATTAATCTACCCAGTAAGTCCCCTGTTGTAAAGAAGCTGATCCTGGATTACCTTATGAAAGGGAATTCAACCAAGAATCTACCAGTATGTTATCATTGCCAAGAAAAGAATCACTTACTTAATAATAGTAGTTGAAAGTGGTGTTGGAATTATTATGTACACTGCTACAATATGCAGTTACTGCTGCCATTAGAAGGCATGTGGTCACTGTTTATAATTTACCACTGTTATGGAAATGCATGTTGATACAGTAACATTAGGTAATTACTACAGCAATTGAAAAGCATATCGCTATTGTTTGTAAGGTAGGTACCATACAGAAATGATGCTGTTAGTACTGTCATCCTAGTGATGATACCAAGCTTTGTATATAATGCAGATTTTGAATGGCTGGCTACCATAATATGTGATTGCTTAATATGTTAATCGAAAATGTGTTTACAGAAGATGAATGCACAGCTATTGTGACCTTAGTTTTAGGTGGATGGTGGTTTTATCACCAAGATGCATACAGTCATAAAGTTCCTTTTTTTTACTAGAGATTACTTTTGTGACTCATATTTGTGGGGAGGGGGTGAAAATGTTGCTACACTGTATTTGATTTGCCATTTAAGGGGATTTAGTAGGTTTACAAGGTTTATTCTTATTGTGCTTGTTTTGCACTTGCAATTTTTTAGTGCATTTACAAATATATATATTGTTCTTTTCTCCAATATTTATGAAACATACCAAATATGACCAATCATCAAAATTATATATGATTGCTTAATATGTTAATTGAAAATGTGTTTACAGAACATGAATGCACAGCGATTGTGACCTAGTTTTAGGTGGATGGTGGTTTTATCACCAAGATGCATACGGTCATAAAGTTGCTTTTTTTTAACTAGAAAATACTTTTGTGACTCATATTTGTGTCGGGGTGTGAAACTGTTGCAACACTGTATTTGATTTGCCATTTAAGGGGATTTAATAGGTTTTACAAGGTTTATTCTTATTGTGCTTGTTTTGCACTTGCAACTTTTTAGTGCATTTATAAATGTATCTATTGTTCTTTTCTCTAATATTTATGAAACATACCAAATATGACCAGTCATCAAAATTTAGTTCATTCAGTTAGCAGAAAATATGCTATGTGTAATGAATGCTCCTATAACAGTTTTTTGATGCATGTTGTCTGTTTCTTATGTAGATCTTAGTTGGGTGCCATAACAACATCAGGAGATTTTGCTGGCTGTTTTTATTGTCAATTTAGTATGGTACCGCACATTTTACATCTTAATGAAGGTAAATCATAGGGCAAATTATGGCTAGCACCTTGGTGACTGACACCTTTAGTGCTTGACATGTTTCCTTGTCATGCAGTGCTTATGGCATACATGATCATCACCATGACTATAATTTCAGAAAAGAAAAAGTTTGTCTGTAGTCCACAATCTGCAGAAATTTCTCAAGCAGAGCTTTCATAATACCAGTTTTTGTCAAACATGTTTAGTTGATGATGTAACCAACTAAGTCAGACTTTGGTCATAAGGTGCCCTTAGCTTGAAACCAAGGAAAGTATGCAAGCAACAAATCCAGCTTTTATTATCACCCAAAAAGTAATGTTCAGGGAGATATTTCACCATCAGATTTAACCAATGTCTGTTAAGTTAATGTTAACATATCTTGAAGACCTTTTGTCTGCAAACTGATTTTTTAAAAATCATAAGAATAGCTTTATATAATGTAGGAAGATCAGATTCAGTTCTGTGTGATATTTTAAAATAAACATTTGAAGTGGAAAGATAATAATGAATGGATAATACTAAAACTGATCCAAATGGAAAATCACACATTTTCCAGTACATCATTTCATAAAATATGTATTTTCTTATTTACAATAAAATGACCTCTTCTTTTAATGTCTTTATAAAACATATTATAAATATCCAGTGGCTATATTAATTTTGGAAAACAAATCTCTGTCAAGAATCAGAAAGTTCTGCTGTCAGGCATTATTCCCACTTAGCTTATTCACTCAAATGTTGATTTTCAGGATTGAAACAAAACTTATCTCAAGATAAATGATCTTCCAACTAGAAATTGGCAATATGAACAATGAATTGTTGGTCCATAGCACATTCCATTGGTCCATATGAAATAATTGTTGTTCCATAGCATATTCCATTGGTCCATAAGAATGAATTGTTGGTCCATAGCACTTTCCATTGGTCCATAAGAACTAATTGTTGATCCATAGCATATTCCATTGGTCCATAAGAATGAATTGTTGGTCCATAACACATTCCATTGGTCCATAAGAATGAATTGTTGGTCCATAGCATATTCCACTGGTCCATAAGAATGAATTCTTGGTCCATAGCAAATTCCATTGGTCCATAAGAATGAATTGCCTTTCAGTAAAGGCATAATCATTCAATTGAATTTCATCATTAGTCACCACATAATAATGAGCTGTGATTAACATTATGCTTGGATTACAACCATATGCAGTACCATTTCTCCACTGAATGCATTCCCCAATATCATTAATGTTAGGAATATAAGCCTGTTACCTCCCAAATCCAGCCCCACTAAAAGATGAAAATTTGTCTTTTCTGTCTATATCACATAAACAAAGGGCAGTGGTTCTTGCCTATTACCTCCCCTTGCCACTGCTAGGGGTCACCAGTTTTTAAGCTTTGTTTCCATACGTAAAATTGTATGGAATAAGCCTCTCATTAAATCCAAGTCTTTATGTGTTAAATTCATGCCGTCCATTAAAAATTTTGGATTTGCTTGGACTAATATTGATTCGTAAACAGGTGGTATACATTTTTTTATTTAAATTTTGTGGATATTTGGTGAAATTTATCACTTTCTTGGACTTATATGTTTATAGTTCATGCACTCTGTTTATAATAGTTGTTATTTAGCGAATTATTTAGCAGATTATTAACACACTGATATGTTAATTTTTCTGTTGTTTGTTTCAGAAATATGTCTTCTAAATGCAGTAGATGAAAGGAATGCAAAGCAAGGGAAGAAATACACAAGTTTTGCCTGGCATGTACCAAATGTACCTCTGCTTCCCCATGCAGCATGTGCATTTTGTGGTCCAAGGACACCTGGTCAGCCAGCTTGCAAAAATAAGCAAAAAGCATGCAGAAGAGGGGAAAAGCATGCAAGTCCAGTATGGGTATACTAAGTATACATCCAAACATAGAATCGGTTGTGACCCTTTTGGAGGACTCTTCTGGCCACCCCACCCCACTTAAATTCAGAATGATGACTCCTTCCCCAACTATGACATTGGCAGATATGGGGAAGAGAAATGCAGGTATGTTGCAGTTGGATATACCAGCCTTTCAGCAACAGATGTGTCAGCTGGTACAGGAGATGGTGATGCAATTCCTGACTTCTGGCCAATTTTACCTCATTTTCAATATTTTGCTCTGCAGATAATTTGGATACAATGATGGATTATTCCCCTATTTTTGAGGCAGTCCAGTGGGCATAAGTCCCAGTGCAAGTCTGAACTTTGCTTTCAGGCCTGTAAGACGAGGCATAAGAGGTATTTTTCCAATCCACTGGATCCAGAATGTAGTCCCATCTTACCTTCCTGAGCTATACCAGCCATCTTACCAGTGCCAGCCATCCCAGCCCAGACTCAGTTACAGGGATCTTGGTGACATATAAACCATGTAGCCAGACATGACTTATATATATATATATATATATATATATATATATAAGGACAGGAATCTTAGTGAAAGATCCATATGTATAGCCAAGTCAATGGTTACACGAGCAGATTGGGATGGGGGCAGTAGCAGAAAGTTTGTACATCCAGCCATGATTCCAACAGAACTGGTGCCAAAACTGACAATTCCAGTTTCTGCATGACTCAAAAGCGGGCCAACCGTTGGCTAACAGCCGTCTGCCAGGTGTGACAAAATTGCCCAGCAGAGGCAGCTTCCCCTAAATTCACTGCCTACCTGCAGGGTAGTAGCAGTGGTTTATTTAGATGTGGATGGAATTGCATCATCATTACCTAAGGACATAGTTTATCCCAAAATGGAAGCAGATGAGAACCAACTGTATTCACACAGTGAGCATGAAGATACTTAAGAGCCCTTTTCCAATCCCACCATGGAGCGGACAGAGTTTAGTTTTAAGGCTGCCTTTGAGGAGATATACTGGATATTGCCCTCCATCCCTACCACCATGCATGCCTATAAGGTCAAAGCATCATTCAGCACCTCCTTCTTTCTGGCTGCTTCCCCAGTCAAAAACTCAAGGAAATTAGCAATCGCTGTCTGAACATATCTGTGACTTGCAGAACACTTCGGAAAATTACAGATACCAGCCATGTTCTCATTACCCTGGTGCAGGAGACATTCCACCACATACCGTGCTCCACTCCCTCTGTTGGATAAGAATGTAACAGCATTAATATGTCTGCCCACGAGTTTATAAGGTGGATAAAAATGGCCTCTTTGGTGATTTTCTGACTGATAGAAAAATCAGCCAACCAACACACCAGGAAATCAGTGGTCCAAATTGCTCAGGTCATTAACAGGGTGACCACTCTGGTGGCCTAGTGGTTAGAGCATCCGCCTCAGATGTGGAGGTCACGGGTACAAACCCCAGCCGAGTCATACCAAAGACTTCTTTAAAAAATGATACTAACAGCTGCCTCACTAGGCACTCAGCATTATGAAGTTAGTGTTAGGACTGGTCAGCCTGGTGTCAAGATAATGTGACTGGGTGGGACAGCGTCCTACATGTCTGCAGCATGATGCCCCAGTGCAAGACATCACTATAAATTGTCACATTGCAGACATCATAGCGATATGACTGAATAATGTTTAAATCGATGTTAAAAATCTAAATCACACACACACACATTAACAGGGCAGCTCACCATAAAATGGCTAATGTGATGACATGATACAGTGTGATGTGTGTTTACTCTCCATATCACTAAAATTGCATCATTCCCTGGCTTTAAGGATGACTTCTTTTGACTCTCCATTGCTGTTAAGGGGCCAAAATTGAAAAAGTTCATAGACAGGCTGCTCAGGAACTACCCCTCCAACTGGCCATTCTACCTATATACTCGTTTAGGAACACACTGTCCCTGCCACAACAGAAGGACACCAGATGAGCCTGACACAAAGGATCTTTTACACATCAAGGGTCATTCAGATTTCAACCTTATGCCAGCAGACAACAGCAGAATCAGTCTAGAAGGCAGTCTTACAAGAGAGTTAATAAACCAAGTCTATCTATCCTAAAGCCTCCTGCTTCCTGACACTAACTTAACACCCTCACTGCCTGTGGACAACCTACCAGTGGGTACCAGATTCCTGCAGTTCTGATTAAGTTGGATCAACCTATTTATGCAAAATAGATGGGTGACCCAAGTCATTTTGAAGGGACATCAGATTTCATTTATCCAACCACCTCCACTTTCTTACTTTCCCTTTGAAACGGATATGGCATCAGATTGGGAAAAGGACCACATTCTTCAGCAGGGATACAATCGCTCATTGACAAACGGGCAATGGAGATTTATGAAAGCAACAATTGCCAGGGTTCTATTCATGGCTTTTCCTTATCCAGTGGCATGCTGAGGCTGATCATACACCTGAGTCATCACAACGAATTCCATCTACAAACAAATTTCAAGATGGAGACGGCAAGATCTATCCAACTCTCTGTCCAAAGGGATAAGTATGCAATCAGTCACAATCTCACAGATGCCTACTTTCATGTCCCTATTCACTGGGCATTGTGGAAGTTTCATCGGTTTGCTTAATGTGACAAAGTTGACCTATTTCAAACCCTTCCCATCAGTCTAAACATCAGCTCCTGGGTTTTCACCAAACTTACAGATTGGATTGTCATCCAGTTCTGGTTGTCATCTTCTATGGCATCAGTGGCATATTTGGATGATCTCCTCCAAAAATGTATGGTAAGCACTATCCTTCTCAAGAGCAGAAATGATCTTCTGCCCCATTTGAATCATCCCAGTTTTCTGGTGAACTGGGAAAAATCCAACCTTCACCTATCCCAGTATTTTGTCTATCAGGGTATGGAGTTTATAACCAATCTCAGTCTTATATTTCCACATCCTACTGACTGTCAAACTCATAGTGTCCATTTCCAACAGGACATGAATTTCAGCAAGAGAGTTCTTGCAACTCATTGGATTATTCAGTATGGCGGTGGATCTGATCCTGAAGGGCCATCTTTGCATGCTCCCATTACAGATGACTGTGCTGACTCAGTGGTCCCTTTTCCGGTCCTCTCAATCAGAAGGTCAGTATCATGAACAAGGTGGGTATGATCATTCCTGTGTCAGTGGCACAACCATTGTTGGCTCACAACACAAATTCCTATAGAGAAACCCCAACTGCAAATGATAGGATGTACAGACACCAGTTCTTATGGTTGGTGATCCCACTTGCTGCTGCAGTGGCAGATGGGGACTAGGAGAATGGCCTCTTCACATGATCCGTCTAGAAGTGAAAGCTCTTATGAATGTCTTTCAACTTGGGAAGGACCAACTCTGCATCAGTCCTGTCAGACAACTTTGTTGTGTTGACTTATCTTCTCAAATGATGGGGAGGGGGGGTACCAAATTGCCTGACCTGTGTATGCTGGTTTGACTGGTTTGTCAGTTTCTTTATTGGTGTTGCCATCTTCAGATCAATATGCAAATCAGACACATTCCTGGCAAGCTCAGGGTTCTGGCCAATAGTCTGTCCAGATTGGGTCAGGTTATTCATATGGAATGGTCCCTTCCTCCATTGGTTTTTTATTGGATTTCTGTGTTTTGGGGGTTTCCAATGATTGAGCTGTTTGCAACAAGGTGGAACCACAAGCTGCCAATCTTTGTCTCACCAGTCCGGAACCCAGAAGTTTGGGCAGTGGATGCACTGTCAAACAGTTGGAAGTGGTTAAGGGCCTATGCTTACCCCAACGCCCACAGTCTTGGTGCTGAAATACAGAAAATATGGAGTCAGAATTGTAAGATAAATATAATAACTCTCTCCTGGGTCATTGATCTACATAGCCAGCATTAGACCTACCCAGGAAGATTACTGCCAGACTGATTTTTCTCAAACAACCAAAAGCACAGGTGTTTCACCATGTCTCAGACTGCCCTCTCTTTCATGCTTGGGTCTTGTCAGGACGGCCTTGTGAGAGAAAGAATTTACACCTTCATTTATGAAAAGAATGTCAAGAACTCTGAGGGCTTATGAGGGAAAATGGCTTGTTTTCAGAGACTGGTGTAAAGTCAGTACTATTGTTGCTTTGAGTGCCTTGATCCCTGAACTGGCCTAACTTTTTTCTTGTGCTGTGAGGAGAAAAATTTGGCACCAGTTACCATCAAAGGCTTCAGCTTCATGCTGTTAATTAATCCTGATAAAGATCTACCAGATCTACGAGCCAATTTTGATTTGAGTAGGTACAATCGCCTTGTACCGACTAAACGCCAGTATGAACTCGCTAATAGTCAAGTTCTTGGAAAGCTTATGGTCACAGATTTGTGTAATATTTGAAATTTGACCCGGAAACTTTCCCACCAACTTCATGCTCCACTGACCTGACTGAATGGATGTTTGATCTTCAAATTCATGTGGCATTAGAAGTAAAGATAAATTCACATATTTACCTGCAATAATCTCCTTCCGCAATTGTGAGCTGACGAGGTCAATATCCGGTAAGGTAGAGATAGGCATGCCATGGTCAGAAAACTCTGTGACAGTCGAAGCGATACCAGACCTGGTTTCCATCGCCGACATCGCTGTTGCAAGGGTATGCGCCTGTGTATCAGTACACAGATATCCTGTATTGTTGGACATATTCAACTGGGTTTGCATTTTTATCACAGCTGCTTGGAGAGATGATACTGCTTCCAATAAGACGGTATCCTTCTCAGGAACATAATGTATTTGTTGTTGTTGTTGATTAATGTCACCAGTGCTAGGAGCCCCCCTCACCGTGGGTGCAAAACAAAGCATTCCTATTGCTCGCGGCTGCACACTTTGTTGACTGGTTCTTGAAGATGAGCGCAGCGATGGATGGACTGGGTTAGCTGCATATGTAGATTGCCGACGACTCGCCACTGGCTGGCTGTCAGACATACCGAGCCCAGTCTCGTCTGGGTAAAGGGGGGATTCTGTGGGTACTGACGTCATTCCAAGCTGCTGCAAACCCTCCCTTCCAGGTGAGTCAGAATCCAGGGGCCTAAAGGCTCATGCAAGTCCGCCATCTTGAATTAGCTTTACATTTTCTTCGTAGATCTGCACAAGTTGAGCCTTCTTTAGAGAAGCCGGCACAATAATGTTAATTTCACGTATTTTTTTAAGTGGACTGATTTCTGAGAAAGGATGTGTGTCAGTGTATTCTTTCGGATGTGATCATCAGATTCTGTTGTTATTTCTGAGAAAGGAGTAAGCAGTTTCTGTGTATTGTGCCAAGTGTTCCATTGCATTTGGAATTCTGCCGTTTTTCTATGGAGTGTGATCATCAGATTCAGTCGCCCTGTGAGGTGTGTTTTGCATCGGTGGTGTGTTCACAATGTGTTCTGTTAAACAAGATCATCAGATTCATTGGCATTGGGCGACGTTTAAGCACCAGTAGGGCAGGCACTTTGGGGCTGTTGGTGAAAACTTTACTTTATACATCGACCCAAACAGGGAACAAGCCTTGAACATTGCAATGCTGAACATACATGTTTATAGTTTTTGTTTCCTTATGACTTTCTTACAGATTCTCGCATCACAGCATTGCTTGCCTATAAATATAATCTGGATATACTGTGATTTAGTCTTGTTATCACCATAATATTGCATGCAGGCAGGGATCCCTGAACAGTACACCTTGGCACTGGTCCACATCGTGTAGTAATATCCATATATGATGATTCACCGTCATATGTGTCTTAATATGGCAATGATTTGTTTTCATATTCCTAATTGCTTATATTGTGTGTTATATATTTCATGCTTAATTTAACAGAACTGCAGGTTTCCTGTCCATACATATCCATTCCTTGGGGCTCTCCGCTGCATACTACTGCAGTTCCATTCTCTGCATACAGCGTCGTTTGGGCATTCTGTCCCCAATCCACTCGACTTACAGACATAACAAGTTATGGCGACTCTGCCTCAATACAGCAGCAATTCTGCCTTAACAGTTATGTCAGTCAGTCAAACATCGGCAATTCTGCCTTGACATCAGTCATACTGGCAATTCCGCCTCATAGATGGGGCATGTTGGCCATTCGGCCCTGACATCAGTCATACTGGTGATTCTGCCTCATAGATAGTGCTTCAGTCATACAGGCAATTCTGCCTCATAGGTAGTGCATGTTGGCTATTCGGCCCTGACATCAGTCATACTGGCGATTCCGCCTCATAGATACTGCATGCTTCTATTCCAGCTTACCACATTAACCTCACGCATCGGAGGGTGAGACCCAAGGAATGCCAAAGATGTATACATATATATTGTTTTATAATGCTAAATAGTGTTATTAAAGAGTTGATATTACTTCTCAATTAGTTCTTCTTATGCTACAATGTATCATATTCGCAGTTCACCTGTCAGTCAGTCCAGCTATTGGTACATGAGTGTTGGGTGAATTAGCGATTTCAGTTATGTTCCACCTATCCCATCATTCCAGCTATTTTTATATTGTGTAAATAGGTGTTTAATGCAATTAAATGATGTTTACACAAAGAATGGATTCCAGTTAAGGCCCATTATATGGGTCAGTTCAAGGTCAGTTCAGTGGACACGCACACTAGTTTGATTGGCTATCAGCCAATCAGAGACAAGGGTCTCTATGCTGAGGTAGCTGACAGCGGTCATGCATTGTACCAGTGATCAGCATTGAGAGTGGACAGTTTGTTTTGTATACTCCACCGCCCCAACTGCTGCCTGCAGTTCTGTTACATCCGGCTCACCCTTCGCCTTCAGGTCTTTTGATTAACCTCCTCCTGCTTACTAATTCCACTATCTCTGGAGGTGGCAACCAGACCCCTCATACTATCAGGCTACTCTTGCCGTATCTTCTCCAAGTGGTATTCGCCGCTATTGCATCATTGGGCATTCTGTCCCCAATCCACTCGACTTACAGACATAACAAGTTATGGCGACTCTGCCTCAATACAGTGGCAGTTCTGCCTTAACAGTTATGTCAGTCAGTCAAACATCGGCAATTCTGCCTTAACATCAGTCATGCTGGCGATTCCGCCTCATAGATAGGGCATGTTGGCCATTCGGTCCTGACATCAGTCATACTGGTGATTCCACCTCATAGATAGTGCTTCAGTCATACTGGCGATTCCGCCTCATAGGTAGTGCATGTTGGCTATTCGGCCCTGACATCAGTCATACTGGCGATTCCGCCTCATAGATACTGCATGCTTCTATTCCAGCTTACCACATTAACCTCATGCAGCGGAGGGTGCGACCCAAGGAATGCCAAAGATGTATACATATATATATTGTTTTACAATGCTATATAGTGTTATTAAAGAGTTGATATTACTACTCTATTAGTTCTTCTTAAGCTGCAGTGTATCATATTCGCAGTTCACCTGTCAGTCAGTCCAGCTATTGGTACATGAGTGTTGGGTGAATTAGCGATTTCAGTTTTGGTCCACCTATCCATCATTCCATCTATTTTTATATTGTGTAAATAGAACAAAATCCTTCACTCCTGTGTCCTAACAAGGTTCAACTCTGAAAAGTTTAAGTCATTAGCCAGAACCTCACTGAAGCTGTTATCATATAAAACCCATTTCTGATAAGGTTTTACTTTGGTTTGCAGGGTGAGTGAGTTGCATGCCCTTTCAGTCAACAAAATCAATATTCAGTTCATATTGGATGCTTTAGTGATCTTTATGACTAAACGAGGCTTTATGGCCAAGAACCAGTTACCGTCAGCGAGAGTCATCATACATTCCCCTCTTGTCTATTGATATAAGTCGAGAGCAGTGACCGTGCATGATCCTGTCTGTGAATTGCACAGGGACAAGTCATGGCAGCTGCAAAAGACTTTTTCTCCTGTCAAGGCAGAAAAGCAGGATATCACCTTTCAAGTGCGATCTTCATGGCTTAACTCATTAACCCCTGCAGCCACTATAACTCATTGTGCTTTACCTCTCTCATCTCTCGAGTGCCACGATAACATCGCCAGTTTACCTACCTTGTATCCCATGTGCCAAGTCTGAGGTGCAGTATTTTTCTAGGCCTGTATCTCGCACGATGAGTTAAATCGGTGCAAACCATTGGTTGATTTCAAGCCATTTCCTAATTATGCAGACAGTTTAACACAATAAAATTTTAGCTTACATAGAGTGAACAATGCTGAACAAAAGAAAAAAATTGACTTCAATAGTGGCAAAAATATTGGAAATATTCAGATTAGATAATGAAGAAAATTACAAGAATCAGCTGCTGGAAGTAGACGTTTACTTGACAGACTCTGACAGAGTATTTACATGAGGTTAAGATTGCAAGAGAGATGACAAGTGGAATTTCTGTGTACATAAAATGGAATGAATTTCATGTGTTGATAGTGTTAATTATTCAGTGTCAATTCATAACTAATTAACCCCTGAGCCAAACTGCTAGGCATTCACCTACAGCATACTTGCAGAGATCACCTTGAGCATTGTTAGCCTTACCAGTGCCTGTATCCCTGAAACTTGCTGACAGCACTTGGCTTGCAGATTTTTACAGAGAGGGCTATTTGCAATAAATTTTTTATTTTTTTATTTTTTTATTTATGTTCTTCTAATTAAGCTGAAATTTAGCACAGCAGTTCTCAATAAAATTATGTACATAATAGTAAAACTTTCATGCTACATTCAGACATAAAACACATGCATAAAGGTAAAAATAAATGACATGGGGAGGTAATAGGCAAGAGTCTGCATGATATAGACAGAAAAAATGATATTTCATAATTTAGAAATAATAGCATGTTATATTCATGATGTTAATGAGATCAGGTAAGTATTCTTGGAGAAACATTGTGCTGCAAAATTTGCCTTCTGTCAAGATAGCTTGGAACCTGTGTAATCTGCTCATGAGAGCAACTAAAGTCAAGGTTAGATTTTACACCAAGCCATCCATAATAAATAGGTTAGAAGTGAAAAATTTGCAACTTGAGGGGCCCTCAATATCATATTTACCCATGGACATGTATAATGCACTATTAGCTACAAGTAGTGTGGAACCAGGCCTTGAAATCCTAAAACTCAGCGTGAGATTTTTTTCTAAACAGTTATAAATGACATAACTTTTAAATGCTTGTTTCTGATGGCTGATTGTAAAAAACTGAAGCCAAGAGTTTGATGATATTAGGTCGAATCTGCCATGGCATATTGTGTACCTTACTGGGGTCAGTGATGTTGGTTTGAGATCATAAATTAAATGAACATAATAAACCCTACTATTGCTTTGTTACAGCATTACCTAGTGGAACATTAGACCCACAAGTTGTTTTTTTTCTGCCACTGCATTATGTAATGGAACATCTTGGTTTGTACCGGACCAATAAGCTATTTACAGCCACTATATTATGTAACAAAACATCGGCATCTGTACTGGACCAACAAGTTGTTTACTGCCAATGCATTATTTAATGGAACATCTGTGTCTGTACTGGACCAACAAGTTGTTTACTGCCAGTGCATTATGTAATGGAACATCTGGGTTTGTAGTAAACAAACAAGTTGTTCCCTATCGCTGCATTATGTCACGGAACATCTGTGTCTGTACTGGACTAACAAGTTGTTCTTTGTTGCTGCAGTATGTAATGGAAGATATGGGTCTGTGCTGGACCAACAAGTTGTTCACTGCCTTTTTTATATTACTTTCTGATACTACTGGCTGTGGTGGGGATCAGATGTAAAAGGGAAAATTCAGCGGTGGATGGTCTACCATGAAAAGTTCTGGATTCTAGACAGCTCACAACTAATGATGTCACTTTGATGGACTGACCTTTGTACCCACACAGGAAGTCTAATCCCTCATGTATTGATCCAATGCATCATATCTTTCCATCACTGTTTATAAGTACAGTGTGACCCCACTGTAGCACATTGGGGTCCACAGAACCCGACCATGTTATTAGACAGAACCACATTATAGCGAGCCAAGTCAGCTGAAGAAAATGATGTATGTACCTAAAAAAAGATGGCGGAGGTAGGGTGTTACAAGAGGGTGCAAAAATATGTGCTTTTCATTAAATGAAGACAAAACTAGTCTGAAAAACACTTGTATAATGACAACTTATATTGTGTAGTACAGGCCATAATATGTTAAGTACTGTACATGTATGTGAAAAAATCCATGAACTCGATTTTGATCACATGTTATATATTTCATGTATCAGTCACATCCATTTAGAAAACAAAATACTGTATATAAAAAATTGTAGTCCTCATTTGAGCTGTATTCCATTGTCAACAAACGCGTCACTGAACAATTCATTACTAAGAATATAGTCACCAATAGCATGTGGCTATAGTTGTTTACATGCTACATGTACATATTTTTAAACTGGCCTAGACTTTGGCCAGCTGGAGATGCTGTCATCTGACCTAGGCTACTCGGTTGAGGCTGCTCAGAGGGAAATGAAAATGTGACCAAATTAAAAAGCAGCATGATAACCAGATATCTTTGGTTTCTAAAGATTGGAAAATTTAATTTGCCTTTTATGCCTCTTTTGGTAGCAATCATAAGCATAAACTTTTTTCCTGCAAAAAGGAAACTTTTGTGGTACAATACACATCTTCCAGCCACTCTGGAAAATGCAACAGTTAGAGTCCATTGCATTTAAGTTTTGTACTGACATTCTTTGAGAAAGGTGCTTTATTTTTATCGAAGATTGTTGTCAGCTTGCTTTGTTGCAGAGTGCATGTGTTGTTAAAATCACAGCTAGAACAACATTGTAGGAGAAAGCAAATGCCCGCTTATTATTCTGGTGACAACATCAAATAACCGCTTCGGTGGCCTAGTGGTTAGAGCGTCCGCCTCGGATGCGGGAGGTCATGGGTTCGAACCCCGGCCGAGTCATACCAGAGATTTTAAAAAATGGTACTAACAGCTGCCTCGTTTGGCGCTTAGCATTAAGAGGTTAGTGTTAGGACTGGTCGGCCTGGTGTCAGGATAATGTGACTGGGTGGGACATCATGCCACATGTCTGCGGCATGGTACCCCAGTGCTAGACATCACTATAAACTGTCACACTGCACTCCACTTCAAATCCAAGATTGTATACACAAGTGTAAACAGCCAACAATGTTGTCACAAAGAAGAATTGCCAGGTGGTATATTTTGTTGCCAATAAAGAAAAACAATCACAATTTGTCACTTTGGTGAAGCCCAGTGCTGTCCCTGAATAAACTTTTTACACTTTAATATTTTTAAGAAGAAAAAATATTTTTTCACGTACAAGAAAATTATGCCACAATTGTGTTATATCCAAATTTGTGTTAGAGCAATTGTTATAGCGGGGTCACACTGTTATTCCTCTCTACACCAACCACTTACCAGTCCATCAGTCTGCCAACTGTTGAACTCTGTTCGAACTGCTAATGCACAAATGCAGAATGTCCACCAGTGAATTTTTTGCTGTATGGTATTTCTCTGCCATGGCCCGTAATTTCAGAAAATAATAAGATCTTTGCAGAGAACAAATGGTTGGGTTAGGTCTATGGACACCAGTTTTTGTGATTTTGGTGGTTGCTAAAAAGCAAAAATTTAAAGACCCAATAATCAATAATTTCTCCATGGAAACAACAGGAACCAATCCCCAATATGTGTATGTACTGACGAAAATTTCATTTTTACAAAAGCATGAAATTAATACCCACAAAATAAACGAATTAACAGTAATTCATTCTAGGCTTATAAGATTTCTCTCTTTTCAAAACATTGTCCTTACACCAGCATGAACCCTTATCATTTCTGTTTATGACCATTCTTTCCCATTTCCTGCTTCCTGCCCAATCCTACAGAGCACTGTATGGCGCCATCACCAATCCTGGAGATTTTGCCAGCTACCTGCTTGCCATATTCATTGGCAACTTGATCCTGTATTGTGTGTTTTACATTGTAATGAAGGTAAGTAAATACATTCTTTCAAATTATCTCGTTTTTATTAAACATCGAGAATATTTAATATGGGAGAAAAGTTCCTTTGTTATACCATATGTAAAATATTGTATAGTAAGTAGCCTCAATGATGAGTAATTGATTTCTTGTGTGAAAGAATATGTTTAAAGAACATGAACTATCTTCTTGAACTTTAGGGAGAGCTCCTGATTCAGACTCTTAAGACGTGGCCAAAAATGTGAGTAAAGCTGGAATCTACCTGAAGCTTATCAAGAATTCTCATTATTTAATGTATATATATATTTGAAAAATATGTGGGAGATGTGCATCTGACCATAATCCCTATGACTGACCCACAAATCTGACACTTGATCAGGGACATGTAACTGAAAGTGGTTATTTTAACAGTCTATAATCCTACTGCACAACTGACATCTCTTTCAACTCTGAATCCTTGTCTTTACAGTCATATGCATTTGCGTATGTGGAGACAGAGCATGGGTTCTGTAAGTGACACTTTGATCATACAGTTTGAAATCTATAAAAGGATGTGACTGAACAGATGTCAGTTGTGCAGTAGGATTATAGACAGTTAAAATAGCCACCTTCAGTTACATGTCCCTGATCAAGTGTCAGATTTGTGGGTCAGTCATAGGGATTATGGTCAGATGCACACATGTAGGACTCTACTTGGCACTGAACAAGTGTCAGATTAACAGCTTGATCAAGGCTTGTCAGCTTGAAAACAAAGGGAGTGCTGCCATTCAAGCCAAGTTCTTATTGGCCCACATGCACTGGCAGATAGCTTGAGAAATATCACATATGAATTTGACCTAGCTGATGGAAAAGGAGAATATAAACCAAATCAAACTTTCATTTCATTGAACATAGTTGACTGTGTAAGTCAGGCACAAAATAAAATACAAATACAAGCTGTTCATGGTTATACAAAAATGGAAGCAGTATACTTGTAAACACCCATGGTAAACAACATTAATGGACACTTCATTTTACAACCAGTAATATTTAATTTACCAGTTACATTTTCAAATTAAATCCAGATAATTGCAGATGTAAATATCGTGTAATGAATGTCATAATGAAACAGATAACAGTGCATATCATATATACATTTCTGAATGGGAATAGTGACATGAAATGGGAAAATATATGAAACAACAGTATTTCTGCATACTGCTAACATGTTGAGTTTCCAGTATTACCCCAAGTTTTATAAAATTTACTGTATGTCATGTGTATTAGATGTCCCTCAACTAATGCATGAACTGAACTGAGTTTTAAAAAACACTGACTTATAAGCAAGTATATATGGTATTTTATTTGATATCTCTTACAGTTTATAATCATTGGTTGTGTGATACATCCGACAGTTATAATCATAGTTTATGTGATATCTCCAATCAGTAGAAAATCTCCCTAATGCACCACTGCACAGATCGGGTGGTAAGTTGGATACAATTTGTATGTGCTTACATTTTCAGTATTATTATGCTGACATTTGTAATTATCTCTAGCCATTGGTCAGTTGGTCAGTTTTAACAGCACTTTTAACACATTAATCATGCTGAGGATAATGGGAGCATTGTGCCTTTCACATGGATACCTTGAGGCAGCTGACTGGCTGGCCTGGGCAGGTATCTAATGCTTTACAAGTTGAGCTAAGCGGCCCATCTTATATTTTATATACCTTATAAGTAATTTTTCTATCTTATCAAACACTTTTTTTTATAGTTATTTTTTACATTTTCACTTTATTTTCTTGGGAAATAAATTATTTTGTTGAATTTTACAAATCTTGTTGCTTCTAACTCTTTCTTGTTACTTGTTTTATGACTATAAAGTCGTAATACATGTATCACCAAAGAGACTTCTTGTGCTGTCCAGTTGGTACTAAAAAGAAATGGTGCCAATTTGATATTAAATATCACCACCATGGCATCAATCTTGAAAATCTTATCCTTGCTCCTTCAAAACCTAAAGTCATATTAGCATGGGATTTCCACAACAAGACTTCTTATGATGCCTTGTTGGGCTTAAATGAAAATGGTGCCAAGTTGATGTCCAGTATGCCCACCACAACACCTAATTTGAAGATCTTGTGATTGCTGAAGACTATCAAAGATGGTTTGAACACTCTGCAGTAACAGGAAGAAATGGTCTTAAATCTTGAATTCCTGGAAATTCTTTATGCCCAGTAGATCATCAGTCTCTTCAAGGAACTCTTGTTATGTATAGTGTGTGAGAATTGTAGTGAAACATGTAGGATAATAGTAAATACTATAATACATTAGCAGATTATGAACTTCCAATGATATTTTTTGGTATATTAAATTTACCAGATAATGTCACTTCCAGTTCAAAATTTGCTGTTCCTTCAGTCTCACTATATTAGTGTTTTTTTGGTTATGACTTTTTATTCCTTCTCTGAATGTATATTAAATTGCACAAAATACAGGGCTGCATCATTAATTTTTGAGAAAGAATTCCTGGCAAGAGACATTAGACTTTTGGATTCCTGCTACTGGTACATAAATGTATAGAAATAATATCCATACATCTGCTAATCCTCCAGTATATCTGAACACAGCTTATAAACACTAGTAACTATACATTCCATTCTGTTTCAGTCAGTATAGCTGCATCCTAACATGGTTTAGATGAGTTAGATATCAACACATTTGGTCTGTAATTTTTTTTTTTACATTTGCTACTTTTTACATGGTTTATTTGTTCGATTTCAGCCAATTTGCAGTAAAGTTTCATCTCTAGAGGGTTTTGGATGAATTATCATCAGATTTGGAAATTTTTGTTCAGAGTTATGGCTTATGATTGATTTTACAATAGGCATCTTAATGGTATATTAATACTCATGAATCTGGATGTTTTTGTTTTATTTCAGCCAATTTGCTGTGAAACTCCACTTGAACATGATCTCATTCGATTTTGATGATCAGCAAAGGTCCTTTATTGATTAAAATAGGCATTCCACATTTCATTTAATTTCAACAAAATGTGTTTCATTATCAGTTTTATGCCTTGTTGCAGAGATATGGTCCTTGAACAACTTGAAGCATCCACAGTTTGAGGTTTGATCTTGATCAGATTTTGCAAGATCTTGGATCATTGGAACACTAAAAGAGATTTGGGCCATATTTTGCATTGCTATTGCCTGTGATTGGCATATTGAATATTCCAGCTGTATGGTGCAAACAGTATGATAACCTTTTCCTTGTGAAAATAACAGCATGTCAAAGTTTCTGTCACTGCTAAACAGGTTTCAACAGTTTATTGTCCATCATTGTGTCAGATTCAGGTTGTGACACTCATCTAGAATCAAATGGTGTACTTCTCCAGGGCCTTAGGTCTCCCAGGGATGTAATCCTTCATGTAAATAATTTTGACATGAGGGCTGTGTTTTTAGACCAAATGGCATATAGACAAAAAAATCAGGGGTCTTTACATGATAATCTATTCAGACAACACATTGGTGGTTGCATGTCTCAGATAACAAGGAGACACACATGCTTCTTTTCTTGCATGGAGGTCTGGAGCTTTCTATGCAGAGCAGATTTACTTTTTTTCCATAAAAGTTTGCCATAGTCCTTGCAAGACAAATATTCTTGCAAACAGTCTGTCCACAACAGGCAAGTTAGTTCTCATAGTATGGCCTTTGCATAAGGCAGTAGCAGAGTTCCTATTCAGTTTATGGATGAGGCCTTTGGTAGACTTGTTTGCTATGAAACTGAACAAGAACCTCCCATTTTATGTCTTACCAGTCAAAGACCAAAGAGCCTGGGCAGTGGATGCCTTCAGCTTGAGGTGGTATAGAATGTTCGCTTACATGTTTCACCCTTCATATGATTCCACAGGTTCTTCTGAATGTCAGGACTTCCACTACCTTATTTTCGTGTATATAACCTGTGGGATGTACCAAAAAAAATTTTAGGATGGGGTGTGGGGATTTAAAAGGGTGTGGGGTATGCAAAAACTTTAAAACACAAACACTGATTTCTTCAAAATAATTTATTACATGCAATTCCCATGGTCTGGTAAGCCACAAGTTAGTTAGAGTTTTGTTACCAATCTCTAATTGATTTCTCATCTGCAGAAAACTCTTCCTGCTGCCCTATTTCTTTTCTCTTTTGCAAACTGCACTACTCTCAATTTAAACTCTGCTGTAATATGATTTCCTCTTTCCCATGGTTAAAAACTGTACAAGGTTAAACAATACTATACATTGCAGTTGTCTGAATGCAACAAGTACAAGTAATTTAAAGGGTACAGGTCACGTGATGGGTAGCTTTTTATCAACGTGATGGGTGGCTTCCACATGAAAATTATCAAAACGTTCAAAACGTCAGACTATACATTTGTTGGGATGAAACACAAAAAGAAAACAAACAAAAAAAGTCGGCACCACTATAATCCGCTTGTTGGCAGTATCATATGCTAATTTAGGTGTTTATTCTCCTAAACCTGAGCACTATAAAAGAAGCAGACTGTATTGTTGACTAGCAGTAGCTCTTCTATACCATATTAGCAGCATTGTCCAATTGATACAGGGACAAAAGTACATAAGTATTCAAGTTCCTATTTAGTATGCCTTTTTTATTAATTGTTCTTGCATCATTTTATGCACAAGTAAAAATGACAGGTGATTTGAAGTACCTAAACAAGTATCATAGAACTAATAACTTAAATATCATTTTATGAAAAGAAAGTACAATTTATGCAGGCTAAATGAAATTCATTCAGATGAATTGATTTTTTATTAAAATGTTTTTGTAAATGTTTGCCATTCAGCTATATGAATCACTTCAAAAGAATTTAATGCGCTTGAAAGGTGCCATGGTCAGCTTCACATGAAGGGTCAGTGAACTATATACACAATATGTTGTATAAAACATCTAGCCAGTATCAGTTCACACCACATCAGCACTGCACTGCACTTTGTAAAACACTGATTCTTGAAATGTCACTTGTATTACACAATCACGTACAGGTTTCAGTATGCTTATGAATGTAAAACATGACAGTAGCTCTGTAGTTATCATAGGCAGTTTTGTTTATCTTAGAGAATTGTAGTAATAGTTATCCAATTTTTTTTAGCTAAACTGTTACTCATAATTCTTTAAAACTTATGTACTTCTGTATTGTTTAGTCAACTGTTACTGATCATGCCTTAAGGAGACATGCATGTTAACATTGTATTTTCTCTGGAATTGTAACACCTTGGTATAGTATCTACAAGCCAAATAACATTATTGTGAAAATTATCCAGTGATTTTGATTTACGGCCTAGATTAATAGTGGTATGGGGACTTAAGATCATGCGGTCAATACATGGGTGCGGGATATACAAACCTTTTTTCCAAAATTTGTGATTTTTTGCAGGTAATACATGGGTGCAGATTATACATGTGTGCGGGTTATATATGCGAAAATACAGTACATAGTTCAGCTTTATAGCTCCTCTGCAGCCCTAATGGTTGTGATTCACTGACCTGTTGATAGGCCAACTCATATTGTTACATCAGTGGGAACACCTACTATCACAGCACAGGGATTCTCTTCTTCACATCAGCACTCTGACTTTCCACCTTCATGCTTAGGTCATCTCAAGCGATGTATCTGCCATGTGAAGTTTTTGAGCAAGCTTGCTGAATGCATCATCCCAGCCAGGTTCTGCCTCCTGATGTAAATTGCAGAACCTATTGTGATTGGTGCACTAAGAAATGCATTAATCCTAGATGTCCTCCTCTGACTGCAAGTAGCATATTTACTACTCACACTTTTTGAGGAGACAGCATGCACAGTATAAATATCAGTGGTTATAGGGTAGCCCTTTTGAATATGTTAAACATTTCCAAGAGTCTGGCTATTGGCTTAGATCCTCATTTAGCAGGTTTCAGAAAGTATTTGAGCTTGAGAGGCCAGCATCTTGCTCACTTAGGCTGAGGTAGAATCTCTCACATGGGCCTTATCTAAGCCTCCATATGATCCATTGGATGAGGCTTCATTCAAGAATCATATGCTTAAAACTATCTTTCTGTTCAATTTAGCTTCATGTCCTCTCAATAGAGAGGGTTGCTTCCAAGTTCAGTGGTAATTATGAGTCTGTTACTCTCCTGTCAGCCAGGATTTCTAAAAAAATAAACTATCTGCATTGAGTAGTTCCATCTCATATAGAGATTCCCAACCTTAGTCACATCTGTATGTGTTGGAGATGATCAGGATAGACTGCTTTGCCCATTTATTGTGCTTAGGTTCTGTTTGGCAACATCAAAAGGGAGAAGGAAAGGTAGGAAAAGTCTGTCCTTCCATTTTTGGACTCCACCAATATTTTGGATATCCACCATCTCTAAGTGGATTACAAGAGAGCTTATCAGTCCCTCATCAAAAGGGATCTCTCATTCATAAAAATCAAAGCCCATTCAGCTTGGACTGTTGCTTCCTAGTGTATCTATTTCAATCACTCATCCTTACTGAATAGACACACATGTTCTGCAGTATGAAGCTGTGCAATATGGAAAAATATTGCATCATTCTGACAATGTAAAATTAACAGAGAAAAAAAATAAGCATAAAATAACCTTGTATCAGATTGACTGAGATTTTTGCCATTCAGGAGACTTTATTTTTCAGTTGGATAGAACTTGATAAATAGGTTTATATCAAGATCTTGGATAAAGTCCATTATGAGCAAGATCTGGATATTAATTTTGCCATTATGTTTGGAAAGAACTTTTATCAGACTGTGGTAAAATATGTAAAATTAAAATGATACAGAATTGAGAGATTACATAGGGTTGTGTTTTTACAATACTACATTAGCCTGATTAGTAAAATGATAAGCAGTTAGGTTACCATATGTAAGCTAGGTGAGCAATTTCTGTCCACTAGAGCCTCTTTTAAAACTGCATACTTTCAAACTTTTTTATCATGATGTTTTATCTTTGACAGTGCTGATGTTAAACATAGGGTTTAATAGTATTCTTATGGTCTTTATTTCAGTTTTTAAGCAAGGAGAAACTTGGTCTATTGACTGCATCATGTATAGTGATGGCATTTGTTTCATGGAGTTTTGCCCTCTACTTTTTCTTTGCTCATCTTACATCTTGGCAGGTGAGTACAAGCAGTTGTCTTGCCCATGTTGTGGATCAATCTCCGTTAGTCTTTTTGTTGGGGTGGTGATGGTGGTGAATATTACATACAATATAATTTGTCATATATTCAAATATTTGACTGCAGATTGAGCACCATGTATCTTCCTTAAACTGTACCTTTGGTTATATAGTAATAATCATTTAGCTGTTTTCTTTAGGCAAATAGCTTATGATGCAATTAAATAAACATGTTGAGAATTGGCTTTTGTGATCAATGAACCAAGTATTAATACCTTTTAGATTGGACCATCTGGGTCATGTCATGTCTCAGGACTTACGCCCCCATTTGTAAGATAAACTATCGAGCTATTCATACTGTAGTACATGTACTGCAAATGAAAGGATAAATGTACATTAGTCACTGATTTCGATCCTGGAGTCCATCCTTACACAGCTTCTGGGTCATAACTTGGAAGCTATTGAGATCCCTGCCCAAGAATGATATATAGACCTAAGGGGCATAAAAAAAAAATGTATACATATACCCCACCCCATTCAACTTAGGATCATAACTGGGAAACTGTTGAGATCCCTGCCATATAATCATGTATATGTTGGGCCTGAAGAGAACTATGCATTCACCCAACTGGCATTTGCTTTGGGGTCATTCTTACCCTCAGGGACAAATCAAACTTTAGGATGGAGGTGAAAATGGGGGCACTGGGAAATACATGTTTTTCTCTGGCAAATACATTATCTAATCACATTGTAGTAGGATAATTTTCTTTGCTACCTATGAATGAAGCACTCACAGAAAGATGGAAAGTGTCTTTTTTTCTATATAAAGTGTGACTTCGCTATAACATGGTAGTTGGGAGCCATAGAACCCAACCATGTTATAGACCGAACTGTGTTATATGCAACCAGGTCAGTTAGCTGAAGAAAATTATGCATGTACCCCAAAAAATTTGCCGGGAGGGGGGTAGGCATTGGCACAGTTACCATCTTAAATTAATGCATATTAAATGAGAAATACACCTGTAGTGAAAACAGAGAAGGCATATATAATATTTTACTTTATTCAGAGAACCACGCATTTGTACATATATGTGTACACTGTTTATATATATATACATGTCTAATGTATAGCATGAATAGAGTATCAACACTTTGTACTCACCCATGAATCTCATCACATACAATGAATCCACAATACAAGTAGTTCCAAAAAAATATGCACACACACATGTAAATATTCAATAATTTTGTCACAGGTCATATAGGTCTGAATTCAGTAGAGAAAAAATAGCACAATCACGTAACAAATGATGAAGCACATTTACTTTTAAGTACGTCCCAAGTCGGTAAAAGTTAGTTGGCGTTTTAAGCCGCTGTTGGTAGCATTTGTAAGCATAAACATTTTTCCTGCAAAAAGGAAACTTTCACGGCAGAGTAGACATGTTCCAGTCACATTGGCAATGAAACAATCCATCAGATTCCATTGCTTTCATTTAAATTTAGTACTGGCTTCCTTTGAAGAAAGGTTCTTTGTTTTTATTAAAGATTGTAGTTGGCTTTCTTTGAAGAAGGGTGCATGCATTATTGAAGTCACCACTAAAGAACAGCTTCGGAGAACCAAACAAATGCCCATTTCTTATTGTGGCGGCAACATCAGATAATTGTGTTGCATGATTGAGACAGGGGTTTTTTTTCCATTTGCTTTGTACATTTTCATAACAATCAGTGCTTCAAAGGTAATCTGTTTTCTTTGAAATTTCAGCAAACTATTTTATCTGGGAACATTGTTAAAAAAGGAATTGGCCATCGTTTGGTCAACTGTAGTTACTGTTCCTCCCTGCCTTTTGAATCAACCAACAAGTAACATCTTGTTTGGGTTGTGGGGGGGTTAACATTTGTGGTAGCAGAGTGTACTGCCTTCCACGCAGGCATCAGAAATTTAAAAAAGGGTCAACAGATGATAGAGACGCAGGTGTTCTGGTCTGACGGAGGTTACTACAGAAAAGGTGAGTGTTCTGAAGGATTTAATTCTGAGGGAAAAGAAAAGGAATTTTACTTACCATCCACATACAAATGTCAGTCTATGTAAACATATTAATTACTAGCGAACAGCCGAAAAACCGACGAAAGATAGATTATGAGAAAATGCCTTGTCCAGTTGATCTCCACTACCAGAAATGTCACAAAAAAAGCAGATATCTCACAACATACAGTATTCATGCTAGATGTCAACATAAGGGGGTTACGATATAACAATGCACTGTTAAGATGGTGTGTCAATATGGGCAAAGAATTTGTTGATGTAACAATAGATAAATTTCAGTGCATTTTGTAGCAAGTTTGCAGCTTCCTTTCATGGGGCCACTGAATTTCTCCACTCCAAACCAATGGTTGTATATACAAGTTTAAACAGCCAACAATGTCGCCAATAAGAAAAAAAATCACCAGATGATACATTTTGACACCAATAAGGGGAAAAATCGCAATTTGCGACATTGCCGAAGCTCTGTGCGATTCCTGAATAAACATTTTGCACATTATTTTTTTGTACTTTGAAGAAGAAAAAACAATCTTTTTACGAACGAGAAAAATATATATAATATTTCAGGAGCCACACCATGATCATCTTGGACTGTTCATATGCGATCTATTCCCCAAAATGATAATAAACATTTTACGTTTTTTCCATACTTTTAAGAAAGAATTTTTTTGTGTACAAGCAAAATACATGTATATGAAATTTCAGGAGCCACACCACGACCATGTTATATCCAAATTCATGTTTTAGCGGGGTCACACTGTACATGCATTATATAGACGAAGGGAAGCAACTCTTACAGGCTTAATCCCCTTTGTACTTGCTAGGTAAGTGCTGTGATAGTTTCAACCAGTTTATCATTTTCTCTCAGTATTCTTTGATATACTCCAGACAATCCAATTAATTCAACAAATTATATAACTTAAATTTAATCATATATAATTATTTCTAGAAGTACAATTGGTATAAATTTTGTTTTATATTGTGCATACATTTTTGTAAAAATACTCTGAATTTATTGATATTTTTTAAATATATCATGTTCATCACATTTTGCTTTGAATGGCAAGATATATTTTCATTAATGGAATTTCCCAGGTGCTGTCTTTAGTCATTTAATCTAATTATAACTTGTTTTTATAACTCCGTTTGCATTTATTTCAAATATATATATATATAATTGTTGTATGCACTTGAAATCACAACACAGTGCAGCACATGCAAGAGATTCAAGGTAGTAGAACCAAACAGGAAAGGACATTCATGAAGCATGCTTTCTCTGTACCAAGCTCATCATCACACACTTGTAAAGTTTTGTGCAGTTACACAGAGCATATGTGGTCTAATGTCCTTAGAAAACAGCTCATGGCCACAGGAAAAGAGCAAGATCTATTTCTTGTCATCATGAAGTATTGGGCCTATGTTTCACTTCAGAATCTCTCACAAGTCTCATAAGGGATGCCACGATACCCCCTCCATCACCCATGAAGATTCAGAAGACAAAGTCAGAGTTTAATGCAGTTGGAATCGTGCATGCTGTCTGTAATAAATAAGGCCATATCATCGAGATTGTTGACAATGGAACAGGAAAGCCTTTAGCTCCATCCATGAGATGTGGTAATCCTTAATCAAACAGTGCTACCTATCTCCACCCATATGGCATGAATATACAATACCCTGTACTCTGTGCACAACAACGTTTTTGCTGGTTGTGTGGGCATATTATTTAACTCACTGAGTTGTCTTGTACAGACTGATGGACAGCTGGCGGCTGGCCATACCACCAGACCTTCATGGTATTTATCATCCACCATGCTATTCCAACTGTTAACCAACCAGTTCAGCCAAACAAATGAGTGATTTACAACTACAGTGGTCATGATTCACTTATCTCGAACTAGCAAGCCGTCCATTGATCCACATATTCCAGCAGCTACTTTATTTTATGCCAAACATACTGCATGGCAAAACTGATCAGCCAGACCAAACAGTAAGATGCTATTTCGTAATGTACCAGTGTTATTCATAGAGTCATCCAGATGAGCCAAACCTGCCCTGCAGAACCAGTATTCTATTATACCACCACTTTTAATGGCATATCTTGTGGAAAAAATTATGCATGCAGACTACACGGCATCATCATTGCCATAAGGAATGCTCTATGCATGGACCGAAGGTGTACAAGAGGTAGGCATTCCCCAGCTAGACATAGGGAATGAAATGGAAATGCCTGAATCATCCAATCTGATGATAGAATGGATGGAATTCAACTTCAAGGCAGCTACAGAAGAAATCTATTGTATTCTGCCTCTGCCTGAATGTCCGTCTCCATCTAACATCATACCTACCTACAAGGTCAAAGCATTTGCAGATGTAGATAATTTAAACCATTGCTTCACTCATTAAAAGTTATAAAAAATCACCAGACATCTCTTAGATAAAATTTGCAGCCCTTGTAATGCAAAAGCCTTCTTTTCCATGAGTCAGCTACCTTCTCATCGCACTGGTACAAATCACACTCTGATGCATACTGTTTGAAAATACCTAATGTTGATAAGGATGTCTCTGCTTTTGGCATGACAGTACCACTTAGTTATAAGGTGGATCAGCAAGTCTTTAATGCTAACTCCAAGTCAGTGAGGATTGTTATATCAGCTTCCTCACTACCTGACTTAGCATTCTTAGCTATTTGTACTGCAATGAGATGGCCAGAAGCGATCATGCTTGGGATTTGGTGAGCTGTATCACCAATGTCATGATTAGGGCTTCTCACCATGCCATATGGCTAATGCAACTTTGGCCTCCTGCAACATGGACTTAGATGAGATTCACTCTTGCTCTCTAAAGTCCAACCATATGGTAGCCTCACTTCCCTCTCCTGTTCAGCTTTCCTTTCTGTTCAGGGGTTGAATTGAGGAGGTCAGAAAGCAGGTGACACAAGAGTTGCCATTACATCTGTCACCAAGCTCCCTTATACAGATGTCCTACACAGGAACTGTTCCAAAAAAGAGACAATCATCAGCAGGGATACAATAGAGACAATTACCAAAGTTGCCAGAAGAGCCGTGGACAGGCAAATTATGGAGTGTCAAACACCCACTACTCCTTACTGTCAGGCTGGGAGGGGAGGTAGAAAACAACATTCTCCTTCTTCAAGCCTCCCACTACCATCAGAGACTTGCAGTTACCCCAGTCTCTTTCCACAAGACAATTGAGTATTCTAGGTCATGTCAGAGGGCCTCAGAATGTCATTTATCAGGCCGCCACAACTTTCGACATCCCCTTTCATGATGCAAACCTTGAGCAATCCTATGAAGGCAGATATACTGCAGAAGTCATTTACTCATAAGGCAGGTAGTGGAAATTGTATGAAAGCCATACACTCTACACCAGACTATTTCTGGTGATGAAGCCCAGTGGGAAAATGAGACCTGTGATCGACCTCAGCAGGCTCAACCAATTCTTTTTGACCCCAAAATTCAAAATGGAGACTGCAAAGTCTGTCCATCCTTCTGTGCAACGCAATCATCTTAGACCTGTACAACACATATTGTCACATTCCAATACATGTGACTTCATCCAAATATATTTTCTTCACCTATCTGGGCACAGTGGATCAATTCCATATTCTTCTTTCTGCCTCAATCTAAGCATTAAGGCCTTCATGAAAATAGGGTGGATGATAAATGTCGAGATGTCTGACTTTATTCCATCTCAAATTTTATCCATCTCTATATTCCTTACACGCCTGTTTCATACATCTCCCTCCCTCATGCATCATAAACATTGTTCATGAGTCTGAGAGGATTTCAAACAAAATATTTATCTCAGCAAGGGAGTTTCTTCAATTCTTCTACTCGATGACACAGCAGATTTGTTACCCCTTGGCCACTTTTAAATGCACCCATTACAAATGGCCCTTCTGTCTTAATAGCAGCCTTTCACAGACCATCTGGATCAGAATATTGCAATATTGAACCACATCAAAAACCTGCATTCTCAGTATCAGGAAAGGAAGTGGCTCACAGCAGGAATATCCCTTGAAAACCCACCACTGGAAATAATGATTTGTACAGATACCAGTCTGACAAGTCTGACAAGTTGAGGTGCACACTTGCTACCAGACTTTACTATGGTTAGTGGCAAATGGATGTGTTGAGAAATGGCCCTTCACATCAGCCTCATGGAAATGAAAGCCAGTTTCAATGCATCTAACAATTGGTTTGAATGCTTGCACAGATATACAGTCCTAATACTGTCAGACAATTCTGTAGTGGTCACTTACCTCCTCAAACAGAGGAAAAAAGTTAGCCCCCCCCCCATCACAATGAAGGGATACCAGTCCATGATCTTACACTTTCCAACATCATGGATGAGATGATATTGGACACAACAAGGACCTTTCCAACTTGATGTCCTATTTTGATCTATACAAACCATACTCGCATGTTATTCCCAAAATGAAATCTCACCTTGATGTTGACATGACCTAACTCATCCAAGTTCAGGGAACTGTCATCCACATCCATCAATCAGCTACCATATAAAACTTGCTTTTTGATAGCATTTGCCTCAGCATGCAGAGTCAGTGAGCTACATGTCAAGTCCATGGACCTGAACAACATGTAGTTCCATCCCAATGGATCATTTGTCCTAATGACACAAACTGATTTCATTACCAAAGCAGGTTGCCATCATTAGGCAATCAACAAATAACTCCAAGAACCCATATGTATGATCAAATATCTGAAGTGTACAGTGAATATCCTTAATGTCTGAACCAGGCATTTTTGCCTCTCAAGTCTGAAAAGTGAGACATAACACCACAAGTGCTAGCCGCTTGGTTAAAGGGAGTTACAAAATTAGTGTACACTGACATCTCTCAGGAACAGGTTCACCTCTAAAAATCTCAGCTAACAAAATATGTGCAATTTTCATGAGCCTGGCATTTGAATGTCTCCATTCAAAACATAGTGGAGTCATTTGGATGGCATGCGCAGACCACTTTCTTCAGCTTTTATTTGCTGGACATGACTTCACAGAGGAGAGAACTGAACCTTATATGGCCAGTAGTAGCTGCACAGACAGTGACCATGCCTACTTATGACAGTGCAACTTCGCAACCAGGCAGTATTGGCCAATATTTCTGGATTCACCAGGGGAAAACATTACAACTGAAACCAGTTCAGTGTAGAATCTCATAGGGATATCCTTGCATGTATATAACTAACGTCTCCTGCCGAGTTAAACTAACATTAAGAGAATTTCATCCATTCATAGCGCAAACATGCTCCTCCTGGCTGGCACAGGTAGAGGTAGGATGCTCAGCATTTCCTTCTCCTCTTAAGTATTCTCCTAATGCAGTGTGATCAGGTAATGTATTTGCAGGAGAAAGCAAACTGTTTAGTAAATTATGTTTCTCTTATAATACTTGCCTGATCACATTACAAACAATCCACTCACCATTAACCCGCAATGCAGGCATCCTTAAAGTGTTGCTCAAGTAAGAAACTGGATATATTTTTAGCCACCTAGTGGGTAGGAAGGGGAGTTAACATGTAAGAGTTGCTCCCCTTTAACATCTTTCGTGTGAGGGCTGGATTCATAGGTTGCAAAGAAAGTTATCCTAAATTAATGTAATCATCTAAGTATTATAAGAGTAACATAATTTATTACAAAACTTTATTTTTACAAGTGCAGAATTCTATTCACACAACTTTAAAATTTAGAGTTTTGTGTTGCCATTTACATATTTTTTAATGGAGAAGTCAGACCATAAAATACTTGGAAATGATGACATCAGAGATGATTATGAAATCATAGAATAGAAATGGATGATGATCTTTGATTGCTCTTAGCATCATACAACTATATTGATTTTTGAAATCTTTACATTTTGCATGATAATGTGACCAAAGGGATTCTTAGTACATATGACAAAAGGGATTTTAATGTGGGAAAAAGTAAAATATATAGCAGTACCAATATCAGGTTTCTAACTAGTAATATGTAGGGTATGTGAATAATGTTAGTTTCAGAGATAGAGTTGAGGGAAGCAATGATAAATCTGGGTAACTAGGTCAGCATCATAGAAACTAATGTAAATTGGGTGTGAGAACATATCAGTAGCAAGTCAAGTTTTTGGGCTTTCAAGAAGGCTTTGACAAATCTGGGTAAAGAGGTCAGCATCATGACATATCTGGATAACTGGGTCATATTCCTGCTGTTTCAGCACCATTTAGTTATGGTATGAACTGGGGGAAGGGAGCTGTCATTCATCTAGTAATGGTTAGCCAATCATATTCTGTATGTGGGGATAGGGTGTGGGATTACGATATGTGTATATAGATAGATACAAGATATAGTGTGCAGAACAGAACAGAAAAGTAGAGAGGGCAGAAGGGCAGAAAGCAGAAAGAAAAGCAGAAACAGGGCAGAGGAAGAAAAGGGACAGCAGAGATAAAATGTAGTTGGAAATGAGAATCAAGAGTTATACAAGATGGGGAGTTAAGAGAAAGGATACATGATGGACATAATGGAGTGATAGATAGTTATTCTGAGTGGACAAATATAGTGAGAAACAATGTAGATAAACATTAGTGTAGCATTTGGAGAGGTGGGCAGAACTAGTGTGTATTTTGGATATAAACAGTAGATTACAATATGACTTAGTGTTTTAATTAGTATACCCTTGATCCCCATCTCACATCTGACCCGTTTGGTGTGAGGCAGGGACCAGGTGTATACTAATTAAAACACTTTTGGGGAAGGGGGGAGGTGTATTTTTTTTTTTTTTTTTTTTTTTTCAGTTCCAGCTGAGCCAAAAAGTCAGCTACCTCGGACTATTCTCCACCATGTCTGACCAGTTAAAATTTCACTTTGTATTCTAGGAAAATAAATTAATTGTTAAATTTTACAAAACTTGTTTGCTTTTACTCTTATTTTTGTTACTGAGTTGTGAACTCTTATTTAAGAGTCTGTTTATTTTGTAGGTAACGGCAGCTGAATCAAGGGAAGGGAATAAGGACTGCATACTTTTCAACTTCTATGATGCCCATGATGTCTGGCATTTGCTTTCAGCAATCAGCCTTTTTCTCTCCTTTCTAGTAAGTGCAAAATTCTCCCATTGTCCACTGAATGAACTGCAGAAAAGTGGTCTTAATGGACAATCAATTAACTTTCCATGGGCAGTAGCCCTGCGACTCCAAGCCTTTCCTTAGACAATAGGGACAACTCTACCTCATGCTGCTAGTATTACAGTAGGGAAATAATTGAACTTTCCTGTTGGTTCTATTTAAGCTAAACTTTTTTTTAAGGAAGTTGTAATAAATGGATACACTTTTGCAGCAAATAATTCTTCTTTCTTTTCATGAGATTCCAAGTAATTTTGTACTTTTTTTAAATATCTGGCCTGACAGTATTGTGTAAGGTCAAAAAGTATTTGACAGGTTGGAATGGCTTACATACTTTCTGCCTATTGCCAATAAAGAAAAGATACGTAATAAATATATTTCTAAAATGTATTGAATGTTAGCCTCTTCTTTTCACCTGGTTTTAAGTGTTGTTTTTTGAAAACACAGTTATTTATTAGGAGTTTATATGCATGTTGCTTGCATAAAAAATAAAATATATCTTGTTTGCTACCTAAAGGCAAGTCTGAAATCTGGTGCTGAAGAAAATTTTTCAGACACAGGCCCAGCACTGCTGACCTAAAAAAAAAATCAGATGTCCTGACTCAAATTCCACAAGCCCAGACTGCATATTCCATGTTCCCAAAAGGGCCCTATTTATTTTACTATTATTTGTAACACAGTGTTGCAGTTACTAGACTTCAAATATGAAAAGACATAAACAAAATCATATTAAACTGAATTGTTTCTTTATTCAGATCTCAAAATATTTCACGTAAAGGAATGTTTTCCTCCAGGTCCTGAAGTGAATCATTGTCCATATGCTCTGTTACTCATTGCATCAGCACTCTTCATGTTCATTAGCATCAGGAAGATGTCTTGCTTTATATAGTTTCTTTTTATACTACTAATGTTGTTGATAGGTGCTGCTTGATATATTTAACCAGTGTTGCATTACTCTTTCTGCCATAATCATTTTTGGATTGACCTTTACATTTTATTGCACCTATGCCAAAGGATAGCAGATTTTTAATCAAAGACTTGAAAGATATCATGGACCACCTTTGATCCCTTTATTACCCATAGCACCTAAAAAACATTCTACATTTTGCCTAAATTCTCAAGACTATAACAGTAAGGTAGTCAACAGCTTGTTGTGTACACATTAGCCTTCATATGTTTACTCAGCCACACATCATTGCACCGGTTGCAATGACTGCTGGAACAGTTCCAATCCCCAGTAGACAGGTTCTTACTGGTTTCTGTATTGCATGGATAGAATGCATGTAAATACCATTTTTGTTTTGTTTTTCTTTTTTTCTTCTTTCTTTCAATTTTTTTTTAAATCTTAATTTTGAAAAGTAGATTTCAACTGTAAACAGTATGTGTAATAGACAGCCTTGAAACCGATATTTTTTCTTTTATCGCTATTAAGATTACATGTATATTAAAGACAAGTGAGCACTAATTACAGACCTGCCAACCCTTATGACTTTGCCATAAGTCTTAGAAAATGACGTTTAAAATATAGACTTACAGAATAAAAGCAAAAGTTACAGAAATATGATTGTTGCAGTAAAATCAGGATAATTGGCTAGTGTATGTTTGATTAGGATCCAGTTTTCATATTAGATGTGGTGGAGTTAGTCTGAGAACCAGATTAAGTTTACTGGACTACCTCAGACGCTTTAAGTTGCACATATCTTTTTGTGCAAAACATCTGCATAATCAAACTGTTGCTTATCAAATTTGCAAGAAAATGGCATCTAACAAGTGATACATGTTCAAGATGAAAGGGAAAATAAGCCTCTCAAAAAGTGTTGATAGTACAGAAGAATGAAAAGGAATATTAGAATTCTTGGGGATAAAAAGCAAAGAAGCCCAACAGTTTTTTAAATAATTTCTGAACTTATTTAAAAAAATGTTTTGATTTGCCAACTTTACAATAGCAGTACATGATATTTTGTTACACCTTACTGAAAGCAGATCAAACTTAAAGCAAAAAATGAATTACCTTCTTGTTAGGGTTTGTGGGTCTGTAATTATAGGTAACCCAGGCAATAAGATAAAGCATCTCCAAGTAATAAGTTTGCTAGCACACACTCACATTGATTTAAAGCAGTTTCAAAAATGAGTTATATACCCAACCCCAAATTGTGATTCTCTAAACTCACTTACCTAAACCACCTTTTTCTTTACCCTATAGGTGCTGCTTACATTAGATGATGATATAATTCTTGCAAGAAGAGACACAATACCAGTGTTTTAATCTACAAGACTTGTATAGCAAGACAATAGACGTTATGATGTACAAGACCTCATACAACAGGTTACCAGTTATGACTTAATGGACACGGAATACATACATTTTAATTAGACACTGCAATAGATGCTGCCGTAACAGAATGCTATGATAAAAAATTGTTCAAGAAGACACTACAGAAGAAAGCAACGAATGAAGTGCCAGACACCACCAACCTGTGACAAGCTGTCAAATGAACTGTGTACACATTCTAAATGGTCCAAGTGTAACAGGGCAATTCATTACAAAACCTAAGTAGGCCTTTCTCTGATTCTTAGACCTTAATAATTAGTTGACGTGATTGATCAAGGGGGGGGGGAGGCTGATGCACATCAGCAAAGTTAGTGGATGAACAGACAGAGTGAAGCCTTCAAATAGACCCCATGTATTTCATTTATTCGAACTCATTCATTTCTATTAAAAAGGGTATTCAGAGATGTAATTTAAATATTGGGGAGAGAGAAAGTAAGACAAAAAGGTCTAACAGTAGAATGACAGGGAAGAAAAAGAAAGATAGCTAATTTCCTTAAAGTGAAGTTATTACTTACTGAAATCAAGAGACAAAGATTAAATTCCAATTAAAATTATAAGGTTTATTTAAAGTAAATAATTAGTTAAATAAGCAGTTACAGATGAAGGATATGTTTTTGATGGATGGAGACAAAACTTAGGGGAGAAATTAGGAAAGTATAAAATAATCTGATAAATGATGTAATTAATGGGGCCACACTGAATTTCTTACCATCTTGTACACCAAACAGATGATTATATTGTCTCATTAGAGTAAATCTTCGACAAACAGGTCTGATCAAACGCCAAAACAATGGTGACTGTACTAAATCAGTATCAACAACCACAAAGAGCGATTACGCCTGACCCGATGCTAGACCAGTTGAAAAGCATATATAAAATGAAATGTATGCACACCCCATGACTGGACAATCTGCCGTGCAGAGAGGGGACACATGCGCTGACCGGTAAAAATGGTCCGACATAAACAGAGCCCAAGTAAACACTTCATATAGAAAGGAGGGTGGGGGGTAAATTTTGAATTTAGTGTAAATGAACCACATCGTATATTAAAGAAATACTTAAGTAAATTAACACATTAAATTTCCATCCACCATCACTGGAGTAATAAGTAGAACAAACAACACAGACCCTGACCTGCAGGTGCATTATGCAATAGTAGATCAGGTCTATGTTGTCTGTAGTTGGAGCTGACTTGTAAGTGATTATACAGAACTAGAACAGTTCCCTTCATTTGTCTGTTTTGGGGACTTTTCACTTTGGAGGTACATTGTCTCTGAACATGGTCACACTGAATTAATCATTTGTTAGATTTTGCTTTTTGAGATGGATTTAATGTATTAAGTTTGGTGGTAACTAGACATCAGAGAAGTATAGATGTCAAGAAAACCAAAATGTTTGAGGCTGGTTTTAGGAACTGCTTCTTTCCCACAATGCATTCCAAGATCAAGAAATGTGCCATCTGTAAGGGATATTTGAGGCATTTGACCCATAAGATGAAAATGTACTTACCAAGGCACGCATGGGTATTAAGTCAAATACTGTATTTATTATTTCAAACAAATGGCATAGACACAGTAGATGTAGGTCTTACATGTAGGTACATTATATATGGGTAAACAACATACACTATTAGTTGTCACAAGCCGTGCATATGTATATTTCCTTGTTAATTTCTTACCTCATTAACAAGAAGATTTGATTGATTTAGTATACAAGTGATGTGCATTTGTTAACTTTGTATACAGTACTAATATTTATTTAACTTCCTATTTAATGGCACCAAAACAGAGTGTATCATGTATGTTTTTTTACTCCTCCACATTTTTATGCATCCTCTGCTTGCTGCAAAGTATTTTGATTTGGTCCTGTCTATCTGTCCAAGACAGCTTGTTAGCAAGATTCTGTGAAAACCACTTAGCGTCAGCAATGAAATTTGGCATGCATATTAGTATGCATATGCAGACAACCTGATTATATTTTCAGGCCATTACAGCAGTATTTCAATTTTTTCCAGTTCTTAAATTGTGTATGCCCTAACTGCTTGCAGCAGCAGCATCTTGAGTTTGACGTGTCAGCCTGCCCATCCATATGTCTCTCTAAAAGACCATGTTAGCATGATTAAACAAAACACTTAAGATAGACAAATGAAATTTAGCATGTTTGAATGCATATATAGGTGACCTGATTAGATTTCATGCACTTACGCCAGTGTGTATGTGTCAGCCAAGAGGCAAAGCATAACATGTTATTACCTTGTCCATACATCTCTCTGTTCCATGTTTTGTTTCTGCACAATAACTCAGTTTCTTAACATTTATCATTACAGAACTTTGTATGTAGCTTGCATTTGAAGAAACCTGTTGATCTCATGTTTAAAAGGTCAGTCACAGGGTCTTAAAACTAGTAAACTATTTCCACACAACTCAGCCTGTATGCTAGATAACTTAATCAAACTTTGTCAGTGGCTTGTTTTTGAAATAAGACAAATATTGATTATGGGGTCAAAATGTAAAAAGTCAAGGTAAAATATTTGAATGTGTTTTTCACAATAGCTTAAATTCTTTATCATGTACGTTGACCAAAAATTTAGGATGGCATGCATTTGAGACAAAGAAGACACCTATTGATTTTTGGATCAAAAGGTCAAATACCAGTGTCACAAGACTAAAAGAAGGAAAAACTATTTCCATGAAACAACTTAATTTCTCAACTGCATTGCTTGACTAAACTTTATTGATGGGTTGCAGTTTAGACAAGGAATATTTTGTAGGCTAAAAGGTGAAAAATCAAGGGACTCAACTAAAAGAACAGCTTTCACAAAATAATTTATGTCCATTGCCCTAAACTATGACCAGATGTAGATGGCTTGCGTTTGAGACCACAATGTACCTTTTTGGACTTGTCCTTTTTCTTTATGAAAACCTTTATTCAAGTAAAAACAACATAAGGTAGACTTGCAAAGTTAGGTTTGGCATATTTGTATGTACAGTGAGGCCCCGGCTTACGAACCTAATTGGTTCCTGGACAGTGTTCGTAACCCGGGGTGTTCGTAACTTGGAACACGTTTTCCCATAGGATCCCATTGTTAAATTTTTAATGTGTTCCCAAGCTGAAAAAAAATCGCCGAAAATCGTTGCTACATTAAAAAAAGGTGAAAAAAAGAGCACTCACACAACACATACATAGAAATAAAACACACAAACACACTCAAAACCCACAAAAACAACACAAACATGACACAAAAATAAACACAAGAACACCACAGACTCCTTTTCTCACCTTTTTTTCACTCTATTTGAGTAGAGGCAGCCATATGTGAGCTCACGTGTTCGAAATTTTGCGCGCAAGTGAATGGCGGTTCGGTTCATAACCCAAGTCACCGTTCATAACTCGAGTAATTTTTTTTGGCCGGCCTGGCGTTTGTAACCCTGATCGTTTGTAACCCAGGGCATTCATAAGCCAGGGCCCCACTGTATATGTATTTGACCTGTTTAGAATTTTGGGTCAGAAGGTCAACAGTCACTATCACAGAGTGAAAGAAGGTAAATGGTTTCCACAAAATGACTCAAGTTCTGCATCAGTTACTTTGACCAAATTTTTGGGATGGACTGCATTTAAGACCAAAAAGATTAAAATTATAAAGTATACAACTAATGAAAGAGGATTTTTACATTAAAAAAAACAGTATATAATACCGTTTACTATATGGCAGGCACATAATTTTTGGTTTATGGTATTCCTGTTCTAAATATTTTTTCTTTTTTTTTACTTGAACTTTGATCTGCATATCTGTAGTGGGGCATACATGTTTCTTTTTTTACAAAGAACTTTTAATTCCCTTTATTTTAGGGCATGATTGATGGCTGTAATATGGGTTATAGAGTATACAGCTTAGCCATACTTCAGATGTGCATTAATAATAAAAACTGCTAGCTCTGCTTGGTCATTTTCATTACATGGACTTCAGAGGTAAATTATAAAACAAGAGGCAATAACTTTTTTTAACATTTTACGTATTTGGTAATTCATTCATTGCACTTTGAGAAACTGGTATTGTCAGGTGTAGAAAATTTCATTTTCCCTGTTTTATACAACTGCTAAAGATAGTGTACTCTAGATTAATTATGGCTGATATCTGAGTACTTGAGATCAGTCATTTTGGTTAGCTGTGTTCTTAGATCATATATAGTTTCAATAAGTACAATATCCAAAGAAATTTCAGCCACAGTACATGAAAGTAACATAGAAGTATGCCAACATTCTCTTTACAGTGCATGTTGCAAATGTAAACAACTTCACCTAACACCTGTTACTCTCTATGAAGTTTATTATATCAGTAGAGTGCCCCCAGATTAGTCATTACTTCAGTTAATACTTCTCTCAACAGACAGAGAGGTCTCGCAATCAACATACAAGTGTTTTGGAAGTTTTATACTCAAAAGCAAGTTGGAAGAGTGTTTTGTTCGAAGGAGAATACATTCCATCTATAAATTTCCAACTTTTCTCTTCCTTCTTTACTCAATGACAAGGTATCTGGCTTTTCAGTGATGTCACAGTGCTGTCCTCTCACACTTAGGCACCCTTAGTACGTACCTGCATAGGTCATGATTGCATCCTCTCACATTGCTATAGCTGTATTTAAATAGGTGCAGGTCAAGTGTTTGATATAGAAAACTCGTATATTACTGTATAATTTATGCTATGGTTGGATACATACAACCAAGTTTTCTAGATTAATCAAGTCTTACCAGACACTTTATAGTTGTATACCTGACTCTTTACTGACTTTACCTGTATAGGTTGTCATTTGGCCTTTCCCACAGGTAACACTCTCATACAACTGATATCTTGGCATCCACTTCATAAGTGTCAATAATGATGCTTCAGTGCATTTTTATGTGCATGTATTGTGTGTACTATAGGAAACAAAATTATATTTCTGTATAGTTTCCACCATGGTCAGACAAGTACAGGAAAGTTTCCTGTGCATAGTTTATCATCACATCCACTTCATAGTTATTATAAGCAGTGCTTCAATGATTTTACTTGCACAGGCAGTCAGTAGATCTATCCTACAGGTAACTTTCATTAGAATTGATATTTTAGCATCCACATCGTAAGTATCAATACTGACAGTACCAGTATTAATAGTACCAGTATTGACAGCCACATGCACTATTTACAGGTAATTAATTGTCTCTGCACATACACTCTGAGGTTCATAAAGCAGGATGCTCTGTTTTGTCTTACAGACTTAGACCATGGGCAAGACTAGACTGACAACTATTCTACATGTGTTGCTTACTCTATTTGTCAGTCTATGAATATATGTCAGACTTGCATATTATGGACAGAAATCTGTGGCGACAGTACTGGGAGTATTAGCCACACCTTGAGGTATGAGGACTTATCTATGTGCAAGCTAAGGTTTGACACCGTATCACTTGCTTGGGGGCTTGGCAGAGTAGTCCAAAGTGCTCACCTTTACCGATCACTTCCATATCACCTCTGTCCATGTGGGTTCGAATCTGAGGCTCAGCCAATGTAGGTATGTGGGGAAAGCTTGCCAGTAGCTTCACATGGGGCTATGGTTCTTGTCGGGATTTTCCCAAGTTCTTCCTCCACCAAATATACTTGCCTATCTGTATAACATACTGTATGCTGAAAAATGGTATCCCAAAACAACAAGTTTTTGGGGAGAGAGATAGCAAATAAACAGTATCAGTTACTATCTCACATTTCAGAATTATGGACAAGAGCTACATGGTTCAATATCTTATACCCCATCCCAATGTCAAAAAGTGGAAAAAGTCATGCAAACCAAGATGGCCCTGTTCTCTCAAGACCAGATTGTGCCATATACCTTTGGTCATAATGGGTCATGAGAGTATCAGCCAGTATGAGATTTGTCCAGTTTCAAGAACCCATGTTATGCAGGCATTCTCATAGATCAGTCTAACCCACATAGTACAGCTAGGCACTACCATCAGCTTAGTGCCTTAGTGTCCAGGAGATGTCTCTTCACATTGTTCTTAAGCCTTTGCCATTCAAAGAGAGCCTGTACTTAGAGACAGCTTGAAAGTCACTGTATCAAATTCAGTAAGTTCTGCAAGTTAGTGAGCCACCATCCTCAGCATTCTTCTCCAGCTACTTTTCTAGTAGCACAAGAAATGTCAGCTTCATCACCTTTATCCAAAAGAAGATGAAACTTGCTCGCAAGTCACCTCATCATTATTAGATGTTATTTGATGCATGAAGACTCAGCCCTACAGGATTCAACTGAAGAAGTTTTCTGCCTATTGCCACCAGAGTTCTGTCCTCCTCCTACCTCACCATCAGCTACCTGATTTAAGTTTCAGCATCAACTGATTATTGACTTAAAAGAAAGAATCTACTTTCAAGAGTTACAGACATTTTGGGCTGCTTACAACATCAATTACAAGACCCAAGTGTCAACCAACTCTTTTTCTTACAAAGATGCCTTCCCATGAACTTTAGTCAGTGGTCCTATAAGTCCCACACACCACTTTTCCATTTGGATGCTTAAACAGTTGACTGAGGTATCACAGTTTTGGGGATGACAAAGACATCTTCTGTACACATGGATTGGAAGTCTTTTAATGGCACAGCAGCACAATGTTGTGGCTGTGGGCTCAAATTTTATATCTAGTATCTACAGTGATCTTTCAACAGGCAGAATACAGTGTATCTTCTCCCACCCCAAATCCCACAGGACATGTGCGAGTCTGTTTCTAGAATGACCCACATCTTTACAGAGCTGCCCAGCATACTCTTGCCAATGCTGTGACAGCAGCTATGAGCTTAAAACTGGTGGAACAAGATGTAACACTTAGGTTGACAAAAATCTGCAAACAAGCCACCAAGGAGACCAATTTCCCTCCCTCAGTCTCAACTACAGCAGAGGGATTCAAGTCAGTCACCAAGGTCACAGGAATGCCCCTAGGATACCAGCTACTGGGAAGCATTCCTACCAAATCTACAACCATCAAAAACTACAATTCTCCACTTCTCCCAAGCAACATTGTACAAGTGGCAGAGAGAGGGCAATCTTTTTCACCTGCATTTTTCTCCATGAGAGCCTCGAGATCACAAGAAATGAAATCATCTTCATGCTGCCCTTATCCAGAGATGCTACCAGGCCATGAGATTGCAGATTTCTTGCAAAAAATTATTAGTCACGCAAATTCTCAAAACCAATTGTGAAAAGGTCACACAAATTATTTGTGGTCCTGCAATTGTACTCAATGCACAGGTTGTTTTGTTTCATTTTATTAAAGACAGAAATTAAAAAATAACTGTGTATCAAATTTAGTCTTGGTCATCCATTTTGCTGGTTGATTCTAGAGGGGTATAACAAACTGATCCATTGATCAGCCATAACAGAATTGTATTGAACCTAATAAGCAGTGAGTTTTATGAATGTCAAAATGGAAGGCAACCAATTTCTTTATGGTGAGATCATCTGCTATGGTCAATACTATAGAACAAGAGGAAAGCTCTCATATTCCAACATGAACAGAATATGATGTACAAACCAATGATACGGAAATAGTTGGTATATCATCCATAGCAGGTGGAACCAGAGGTTGAGAAAAAGTGAAGGAAAGGAATTCCAAGACACTGTTCTTCAATGGCTGCAGCCTTGACTGAATAAAGCATAGCAACAAATGTGATCCTACAAGAGATATATCCTAGGGACAGCATGATCAAGTGGTCGAAAAATATGTTTGAATATCATGAGACCAGTTTCTTAATTTGTTTAAATTGGTCAAAATTGCAGTGGTTCTCCCATGGCAAACGGCAGACTGTAGTAAGGGGATTCAGTTCACAAAAGAGATTTCACACTGCTCTTAAAATCAGAAACAGTGAATAAACTGAGGAGTTTTAAGATACAAGGGGATCATGTAGACCATTTCCTGTTCTCAGAGTCTTTGAAGAAGCAGAGTGATAAGAAGCGGAGAAGAATATTTACCAGCACAGTAAAGTAAATAAGGTATGCAGACATTTTATTTATTTTTTGTCAAAGAAGTGATATAAAGCCATTAAATGCTCATCTTAAATTAGTTATGCATATACCTTATAATAATCTTGTCACTTATTGTCCCTGATTCCCCCCTCTGGCCTTTGGAGGTAGGTGTGGGGTACCTCCCCTTCTTAAAGAAATTTCTGGCAGCATCTCTGATTATCACAGATCCTGGTAGGGGGAAGGCTCCAATTCTTTGTTGCCAAATGGGGCAAGATATGCCATGACTAACTATGGACTTAACAAGTGGTTTCCAAAGGGCTCTATATCACTTTCTGCATACCTCCCCTTTTGTCCACGTTTCCCTCAGCTATAAAGTCATTAAATGATGATCTTAAATTAGTTATGCATATACCTTATAATAATGTTGTCACTCATCAGCTCCCATTCAGCATTGTCCCCCGATTCTACCCTCTGGGTTCCTGAGGTAGTTGTGGGTACCTCCCCCTCTTAAGAAAATTCCTGGCAGTATCTCTGCTTATCACAGATCTTGGTAGGGGAATGCACCAATTCTTTGCTGCTGAATGGGGCAAGATATGCCATGACTAACTATGGACTTGACAAGTGGTTTCCAAAGGACTCAGTATCACTTTCAGTACACCTCTTTCTTTGTCCAGGGTTCCCTTAGCTACAAACTTGGCACTGTTCATCCTGTCGTCAACCTAAGTGTACTCAATCAGCTCATTTGTGCCCCTTGGTTCATGATGAAGACACCACAGTGGGTTCTAATGCTGTCTAGGAGGGAGACTACATAATCAGTGTGACTCTGAAGATGTGTATCTTCAAATCCTAATTCACATGAAAAGTTCCTGCAATTCACATACAGAGACACAATTTACCAGTACAGGGCAGTCCCTGTTCAACTCGGCATCAGTCCCTGGGGTTTCACCTGATTGATTGACAGGGGAATTGCCCATGTCTGGACCACTTCCATGGTGGATACATCAACTACGTCGACTACATTCTATACAAGCTTCAGGTGGGTTATATCTTGGAGCAAGACATGATATCCCTTTTACTCTCCTTCTCAACTTTCTTTCTTGTCAACAAGGACAAACCTGACCTTGTACCATCTCAACATTTTGTTCATCATCCAGTAAAAAGAGTATGTCTCCCTCAGGAATGAGCATTGAAAATCAGTACAATAGTGGCTTCCTTGCTTATCTGGGATGATCTACCTGCCCGAGAATTGCTTTGGTGCTGGGTTTGCTCAGTGTGACAGTGGACTTCTAAGTCCCAGGTTGCATATTTATGTGCCCATTACAAATGATTCTGTTGTCCAAATGAAATCTGAGACTTGTCCATTGGACCAACTTCTCACAATCTGCATAAATATGAGGTTCAATCTCAGAAGATGGGACAACCTCACTTGGTTCACATCAGGTATACCTGTACAGTACAACCTCCAGATATCACAATCTGTATCGATGGGAGCACAGGGGGCTGGGGACACACTTCTTTCCATCATTCCAGGAAACCAGTGAAGCATGGGCTCCTGTATTTACATAACATTCTTGAGATGAAAGCCATTTCAAAAGCTTTTCAGTGGTGAGAGGAGGATCAGTAAGGGAAGGGAGTCCTCATTCTGCCCAAAATCTCCACTGTGGTGAATTGTCTCAAACAGCAAGGTGGTACCAAGTCCCTAGACCTTTGCATTCTTGTTTGGATTTTCTAAAGTGGCCTCTTCAATGACAAATCCACAAATTCATCATATTCCAGGCCGACTAAATTTAGCTGACTCGATGTCTTGGAAGAATTAACTAATACAAACATAATGGTCTCTTCATCCATCGGTTTTCACTCAAATATGTGCCCAGTGGCATCAACCAATGGTGACCTATTCCAGCCTTTGTCTCACCAGTCCCGGATCCAAAGGCCTGGGTAGTTGATAACCTTTCTATTGATTGGAAATGCCTGGACTTGTATGCTTACCCTCCAACACCTCTGATTCCGAAGTTGATGCAGAAAGCAAGAGAATTAAAGTGTCACTTCATCCTGATTGCTCTACTCAAAATGGAATAAATCATGGGTCAACAACCTTGTCAATCTCACAATAGAAACCTCTAGGAAAATCAAGATAATCCCACATCTGCTCAAGCAACCATAGCAGTAGGTGTTTCATCACAACCCAAAGTTGCTGAACCTACACATCTGGATCTTATTAAACAAGCTCACAGGAACAAACAGTCTTCACAACCAATGGTAGAGAAATTACTCAAGCAAGATGGCCCTCCACTTTAAAAACTTAAGAAGGTAAATGGAAAATATTCACACCTTGGTGTGCCCAGAAACACATTATAGCTCTGCAGGCATCAATACCTAAAATAACTAACTTCCTACTATGGCTCTTTGACAAGAAACAGCTAGCACAATACACAATCAAAGGCTACCATTTCACAATCACTGACACCCAGCATCATCATGGAAGAGAGGATATAGGACAAAACAAAGACCTATCTGATTTTCTATCCAGTTTTGATTACACATGTCCAAAGATATTGGCTCATTGCCCAAATTGGAATCGTCTATCATGGGTATTAATCTGGCTGAACAAGACACCTTTTGAACCACTCTTAAGAGCCTATTTGTTTCACCACTCATATAAGACCTGCTTCCTCATTGCACGATAAGACAGGATGGGACACTACAGCTCATGATGGCCCCTGCTTTTATTGCTCCCATTCATGGGGAATCAGACTTCTGTAATGAAATTCCTGTCAGTTGTGAAAACTTAATCTGAAGGTCAACTACTTGACCCAGTGAGCTCTGAAGTGGTACTTAAGAAGGACCAGGCATTTGCATTGAGGTAGATTATGCCTTTTTTTACCCCTCACAGAGGGAAAGAACAATATATCAACAGAGACACTTTTGTCCTGAATAAAGTGGGTTATTCATTTTGCAAATTAACAAATAACTATGACCAAATGAATCTGCTTTACATCTCGGCTCATGAAGTTAATGCAGTTGCCACAAACATGGCATTTGAGCAAAACTGTTCTCTGTCATCATCCATACCATGGAATGAAGATATGAGTTCACTTCAGTTTTTATCTCAGAGATATTTCATCCGACAAGGCTCATCTCAGTCTGATGGGCCCTACAGCCATGATAAAACAGTTTACCCTCCCAGGTCGATCAACAGCTTCATAAGGATGCAACCACACAACTTTCACTGGATTTGGAAGAAGGAAAATTTTCCCCCATCAAAGTCACAACCCACCACATGGAGTCTATTCTCCAGTCAGCTGGCTCATACTTTAAGGGACCAGAGATGATCTGTTTGGTGTAATGTTAGGTATCTTCCTCCACCTTTTACCTATTCTTCTAAGGTATTATAAAGGCAGACACCAATTTTTTATCATAAAATATGTTTCTTCAATAATTCTTACCCGATCATAACACACATATGCCCTACCAACCTCCTCAGTTACATCCATATAGAGAGTGTGCCATCCACTAAAGTATTCCCATGATTTGGCACCAATCCCTGTATCAGGGGGAGATCATTCTAACTGCTGCCTAGGTAGGGAGATAACTTGTAGCTTTATAGCTAAAAGGTTTTAGTCTCGGAGGATGGGATTTGTGAGGTAGTACTAGTTCAAAGGTATCATGATTGGGTAAGTATTATTGAAGAAACATATTTTACCAGAAAAAAGTTTTACAAATAACTTTTTAAACAAAAACCTAGTTAGCACAAAAGACTGGTCAGCCTATTTGAGTAAATTCACTTAGGTGAGAAAATGAAATTGTACAGGCATATTAGTTTCTTATAAAGTAGATTTTCAGGCCATAGCAATTTGTCAGCTTATTTTACACATGTGAAATTGGACTCTTTAAAACAAAACCCTATTTAGCTAGTTTAAGTATTAAAAAAAAAAAGCACTTGAGGTAAACAAATGAAACTCATTAAGCATATTTGTATTCATATTTATATAACCTAATTCAAATTTTGAGGCCCATGACAATTTTTCCTTTAAAAATAAAAAAATAAATGTACCTTTTGGAACTTGTACTTTTTATGAAAACTTTCATGTGTGATTAACTAAAACCACCTAAGATAGATTCATGAAATTAACATATTTGTATTTATATGATTTGATCAGATTTTCAGGCTATTACAGTATATTTATTTCAGATATACATATATAGGTGATCTGCAAGGATTTTTCATGCAACTATAGCAGTATTAAAACATTTATAAAATTATTAAAATTTGGTCCACATATGTGCAGTAAGGCATATGTATTTTACAAACACATTGTTATTTTCAAAAGTTTTTGCAAATTAACTATAGTTTTAGACCTCGTACCATGACCAGATTTTGTGGCTGGCATGCACTTTAAGAAAACACCTACTGATTTTGGTTGGAAATAATCAAAGATTAAAGTCACACTAACTCAATGTTGTTTCTGCAAAAGAGTTTCATTTCCAGTTAAGATATGCTCACACAACTTCCAAGATTACTTGTGCTTGCAGCAAGAAAAAAAAACACTCAGTGGATTTTGAAGTCAAAGGTCAAATGTCATAGTCATTATGAGAAAGACAAGCGAAATAGTTACTAAAAATACCTTTAATAAAACTACCTAATGTAACCTTAAATTTATGGATGTCTTGCTTTTTATGGCAATGATGAAAGACATAGATTTTGAGTTTAAAAGCTGAGGTAGAGCTCATAGTAACCCATTGATGGAAATAATGGTCTCTACATTATAAACTGTTTTGCACACTATTCTCTTTCAACAGACATATTGAATGGTTTAGGACCAAACCTATTGCTTATGGATTTAAAAGGAAGAAGAAATTTGTGTGATAAGTTTGACTTGTTTCAGCAGCCTTTATCAGTTACTTATGGGATTAAGAGGTCATGGTCACAGACACTCTGAAAAAGGACATTTGGTTTCTGATTGACAGTTCTGGTTGTGTAATTAACAAACACAGGACAGGAGTATAATGATATAATAGGCTAAATTATTACTGCTACTCATGACAACATATATATGCACATTTATGTACACATTTCTTATTAGAATCAATGTGATGAGTGGTTAATAGGACATATTAGTATTTAAAATGAATTTTTATGTCTATTAAATGCAGATCATATACTGATCATAAAATGAATTTTATTAGAGTTATTTCAGAAGTTACTCCCAAACTGAAGTTGATGTATTCTTTTTACATATAATGAAAAAGAAATGCCATTTTAATGTTTGTTGATACATATTGTTTGATATTTTTAATATTTTTGCTTGTATTATTGTATATAACTGTTGTCAGGTGATTGTTTCCATCATCAAATTATTGTGTTGTTTTTAATACATTATATTTAAGAGGAAGTCTTTTGCTACGAACATTTATAAGCCCACTTCATGTATGAAAAAATGTAAATTCTTATAAAAATATCTTATCAATTTCCTATTTATATGTGACACTCAGAATTTTTTTAAAATATCCAAATTGCTAATCAGTGTAGAAATTTTGCTTAAAATGTTCATTTGTTCAGTTTTATCTCCAGTATTGTTTCTAAGTCTTATTTCAGTCACATATTTCTGTACACAAGCATGCATACTACCAGATTAGGGGTAATTAGGAGCCTGGATAACACAGAAGAATCACGTTTGCTTTTCTCCTGTGTAGTCCTGAGCTCAGTTGTACTTTTGGCATGTACATGGGTGTGTGGTTGCCCATCAAAAGTTGTTGGTTTTCTTTGGGATTTTCATTTTTTTTCCAATATGAGAACCACATCATACCAATATCCGAGTCAATGGGAATGCATTTCAGTCAGTGCAACCAATATAGAATGAAGTTTACCAATTAAGGCCAGTTTTTTCAAGCTTTTATATGCATTAGAGACAGGACCACAAATTTAAGTAAATACACTTGCAGAGACAAGTGCTGTCTAATCTGCAAACATACAAATGGGACCTTATTGTTGCAAAGTCTTGCTTGAAAGTTTACTTTACTATCAATCAAAAGTTAAGATGTCCAGTCAAATATGTAATGACATGCAAAATCTGTGCCATCCTATAGTTTGGCAAAACTATTGACCCAAAAAGTTATTGAAAATCTACAAGAGTTGCATTTGCAATAAAATCAGTGTGAAACTTAGAAACTACTAGAATTCAACTTGACATTCAGTAGAGTCCCCATACCCATTGAGTCTAACCTGTATTGGACCAGTATATAACATACTCAGTAGGAATTGTGCATAATTTATCAATAGAGAACTCATGAGAAATTGGTTATAAATGAACAAATTTAACCTCCTCAGTGTGGTTTTTGTCAGTTTTTCAATGACACATCAGTTTTGAACCATATGCAAATCTTTGTGACAGTTTTTAACCCTTGTAAATTCTTCTGGACTCCTACATGAAATTTATAATTAATGGGGTTTTTTGAGTATCCTACTACAAATCTCATGAGATATTTCCTTGACTGTCTTCTACGCACACAACATTACCAGGAATATAATTTTTCATACATGCTGTAGATTTCATCAGGGCTATTCCATTTAAACATACATATACATGGTACCCAGGGAAGGCAGTTTTTCAAAATACATGCCAGGGTACTTTGATTTCACAGAGATCATATTAAAATGACAAGAAACAATTCTAAACTGCATCTATGGATGACTACCCCACTGTAAAAGTGCCTTCCCTGTGTCCCATGTATGTTTCAATGGAACAGCCCTCATTGATGGCATTTGAAATTTGGTTCTTCACATGGATAACACATTTATGCAGGTCACCATACCTTTATTTTTTTAAACTTTTGCCATTCCAACCCCAAGTGTGAAATAGACCTGTAGTTCAAATTGGTTGATGCTTTTATTTTTGTTGTTGTTTTTTTTTCTTCTTCAGAATCACCGGTTTTAAACTTTAAAAAGTTGTATGTAATCAGACAGAGTGAGATGAAATAAAGAGGAAATAGTAAGATAGAACATCAAGTGTGCACAAAGATATTACGGCCCAAGAGAATACTCAGTTTGTTGAAAATACATGCATTTTCTCTTCTTTTTTTTTGATCAGTGAAGTAAACTTCATTCCAATAGAAATGAGCTGATGATCATATATATCTCGCCTGTGTAAGTAGGGTGAAATTAATAGAATGAATCATATGTACTGTTGTGAAATGAGGATATTCAATGAAAGGGTCAAGCCAGAATGGCTTTGCAGAGTTCCATGCTACCCTTTTCCACATTGAAGCTAAAATAGGCAAATGAGGAAAGGCTAAATTTATCAAAGCAGTGGCACAATGACCTGTATTTGCAACCAGAGCCAAATATTAGTGCGTGTCATAATGTGTCTTCACATGCACGTCATGTTATTATAGCTCTAGTTTTCACGAAAGATTTTGCATTTTTTAATTAAATTAATATTGCGCCTTTGAAAAAGTTCATTGACAAGAACACTGCTTCATTCCTACTGCAGGTATTCTGTGATATATTTTCTTTCTTGTGGAATTTTCATATGATAATCAAATATTGTTCTGCCTGTGGAAACAAAGTCTTGCATATCTGGGTATAAAGTTTAGGTGTCGTGTAATATTGTACATACCATACCAGGTAGTTGAATACTGTAGTTGATACATAGAAGATCTCAAATGGGTAATGATTTAATATTGAATTTATGAAATGAGTTGAATAATGTCCAGCTTTTGCTCACCAAGCCTTGGAAAAGCTGGACATTGTTCAAAGAGTTTAATAAATTTAATATTAAATCATTACCCATTTGAGATTCTTTTTATCACATAGTTTTTATTTCAGTGGAAATTATTTAGATAGAAGAATGAATAATTTGTTCATTCTGACAGATGCTGCACCTTTCATTTGTTGTGTATAAAAAATAGTCACAAACAAAGTGAACTAGTATCAACATTTAAAAGTAGATTATACTTTTCTTACAAATTATGTAAAAGAACAAGCATCCTTCTGTATAAACAGAACATTTTACACAGCCAAAATAATTTTTCAACGCAATGTCCAGTGCGGGTTATGTTATTGTTTGATGTAGTACCCATTTGAGTGCAATAGACGATCCATGTTTATGTAATCTAAAGTGTCACTTTCACAACTAAACATTACATTGTTGCAGTATTCATGTGAAAGAAAGTTTACTGGATGCAGAAAATCCCATATTTACTGTAATGTATTTGTGACCGGATATTTGCAGTGTTTGATTTGGAACAGTAGACTACAGAATATGTAAACAAATTTTATTTTGAGTTGGAATTGCATCACAAATTTACCACATAACTATGCAGTGCTTGGATAAATGTTCTACTTTTTTGGAAGGACAGTTTCTCTTTAATTTTTAATTGTAAAGAAAATCTACCTTTCAATGTTAATGGTTATGGAACTGCACCTGGGTCTATTTTTTAATAGCACCAAGGAAAGGTGCAATATCTGAGTCAGAATGAACAATTTATTTATTGTTCTTTCTCTCTAAACTATTTCCATTCATATAAAAAAATATGTAATAAGCAGAATCTTTGATGGGTAAAGATTTAATATTAAATTTATGAAACATGTTAAATAACATCCAGCTTTTGTGAGCCAAAAACGAGTCTTTTAAAAACTTTTCAAATCTGTATAGGTTCATGGTCATAGAATTCTCTTATAAAATACACAAAGAAAAATATGATGGTGAGGAAATTATTATACACCTGTTTGAAGTTGAGCATATTATGGTGTTGTCTATCCATCTGTTAACATTTTCCTGCCCAACCCTTATCTTTGTAATGGTTGGAAAGATTTTCATGAAACGTGGCCCAACTATGTATCATGACTAGATGGTGCATTAAGTACCATAGCCAGGCTCACTGTCTTAAGGTCAAGGTCATGGCAAGTAAAATTTTATTTTATAGCCTTGTCTGGAGAACAACTTAACTATTTAAGATACTTTAATGAAGCTTTGCCCAAATGTATATAAGGACTAGACTTTGTCACAAACTATAGCCATGCCCCATGCTTCCTTGTTAATGTCAAGCATATGGGCAAGGGAAAATTTAATTAGGTAACAGGTATCTTTGTTCAGAGTATATCTTTTGAATCACTTGAGATAGTTTAATAAAACTTAAGCCATCTATATATTACATACAGATGGTGTGATACATACCATCACCATACAACTTCCTCAAGGTCAAGGTTGCACCAAGGGAAAATGTAATTTTCAGACTTGTATTCTTGTCTGTACTATGATTCTTGACTCAGTAAAGATATTTTAATAAAATTTTGCCAAAGTGTACACCTTGACTTGATGTTGTGTTTTATACTAAAGTGACCCCCAGCCTCAAAGTTAAGCTCACAGCTAGGTAAAATGTAATTTTCAGACTTATATTCCAAGTATAATTTTCATATAACTCAAGAGATCATGACTATATGGTGTGTTGTGTGGCAGAGCAGTGTCTCCTGCTTCATTGTCAATGTCACAATAATGATGCAAAATGTAATAATGTGATATGGAACATTGTCCAGAGAATAAATTTTGAAATGCTGAAGATATTTTCATGACTAGTACTTGTATGATAACCATGCCCTATGCCTCAGGGTCAGAGTCATGCAACTTGTTTATTTATTCAATGAATATGCTAGGACCACAGAAGAAATAATGAAACTTTGACCAATTATGTATCATGACTAGACAGTATGCCACATACCATAGCTGTAACTCTTGCCTCAAAGTCAAGGTCACAGCAAGAAAAAAATATACATCATTGGCCTCTATCCACATACAGGTATAAGTCAGAACCAGTGAAGCTATTCTAATGGAACTGTAGCATGTTATCTTGACATGACATTCCTTACATTCAGTCATACCCACTTCCGTCAAGATCAGCCAAAGGGGTAGTGTAAGTAATTGGTCTGTTTCTGTAACTAGGTTATCAATATTAAACTCCTTCACATGTTATCATACACTAGTCCAGACCATAGCTCAAGAGTCAGTGCCATTAGTAGGGAAAAGGTCACAAGTTGAGTGAACCATGTCCAGTTATTGATATCAAATCCACAAAAGAAAATCTGCATAGCTGATATATTGCAGGTCTCTAATATCCATTGCTGACTTTATCAATTTCTTTGACAGGAATATTATTGCAATTATTAAAATTGGATACAAATTTTTCTTTTCATTAATTAATAGAAGACATTTCACAATCAAGTAACTTTAATAATGCCTAATATGACAGAGTTCCAAGTGCTATACACTTGTTTACATATTGATGCATCCTGATATAATGATCATGTAGTAATCATATCATATTGAGCTGAGAAGTGACCATTTATTTTACAAAAGCAAAGCATCCTTAATAAATTGTGTGTCATGTTACAAATTGGGTAGTAATAATTTTAAGATGATTTTTGTTACGACAATTATTTACTGTAATAATAATGATGAAGTGCATGTACAAGTAAAATATTCCCTTGTATGGAAATAAGAAATAGAGTATTTAATATTGGAATGCAGAAGTTAACACTTGAATATGCTTATTTACATATAATTTTCCGATAAACCTTAAGTAATTTACTGCAGTCTTGTTTTATATTCTGTGTAAATCTGCTTATCTAGCCAACACTCAAATATTGCAGCCTCTCTTTACAATCCTTCATCATAAAAGGCCTATATTAAGTTCTGAAGATGAATAATCACTACACTTGTTATGACCAACATGTAACTTTGCTCATTGAGTTTCTTTTCATTATGATTTAATTGATTAAATGTAGTTTAAGTAATACACAGTGCATCCCTTGCTGGGCCCCTCTTTGTCTACTATGGTTTCTCTGCCCAGACATGATGTCATTGCAGCCAATATATGTTAATAAACTAGTAACTAAATTTAGATACATTGTCATATTGAATCAATCAGATGACAGAGTTGGAGCATGTGATCAAACATTGCATCAGTTAGGGCATCATTCATATAGCAACTGATACGCCTGTACAGATGCATTCCTTTCAGTGCAGATGCTGCATTTAATCTTTAACATTATTTGCGGAAAGAACCACCCGCCTCCCCACCTTTCACCATGTTGTTTATTTGGGACATTTCTTGCATAGCGTACCATTCCAGCTCTGTTCTGGGGGGCCTTTGTCAAATCGGCTAATGTTATTATCATGGCAATCCTCAGGATAAGACTTATCAAGTTTCGGTTATCAGTGTCCCTATATACCTCGTATCAGCCCCTTGCAGCTCCACATACAGGTGTTGGACATTCTTCACAACCCTTCAAACTCCCAAGTCTCTCTTCCTGAGGTATTCCTATAGTAAAAAATTGCCATGCTGGGCCATTGCCAAGTTTTCAGTGTCACTATATACCTTATATCAGCACTTGAGGCTCCACATACAGGTGTCAGACACTCTTCACAACCCTAGTAACTCCCCCAAGTCTCTCTTACTGAGGTATTCCTATAGAAAAAAAATTCAGAGCTCAGCTAGTGCAGTGTGCTGTGACAGGATTTGCCCCCATTATGCCAAAGATTATTTATATTTACAATAAAGTTTATACTGAACCTATGTATTGTGTGTTATTTAAATTATAACTTATTGGTATCAAACATCAATTTAAAAATGTTCACTCACCCATTTGATATGTCTGCATTTGCCAGGAGTCTCTTTCATTAACATTTGATCTCCTGTTACATATTCTGGTTTTCCTGATCAAAATATGAAATCTTTTAAATTTTGACACCCATAGTTATGTTTCACATTTAACCTTAATGATATCACATATAAAATTTGTACTGACCTATGCAGCTTATAGTAAAGCTATTATTTAGTAATAATAGGCCACTGTACTGCTACCGTCTATTAAACAGCCAACTGTAGAATGGAATTCTTTTGACTGTTGAGGAAATTGCTGTTGAAAGGCAGTAAAATATATAACAATGCAATATAAACAGCACCTTCTTGAAATGTAAAATGAGAGGTCATTGCTCTAAGGAGATAATCATTACTTCTGTTAGCATTTTATGGAAAAAGTTTGCATATCCAATGATTTACAAACTACAAAGTGCTGAATCCCATCTTGCTGTTCTTCCAAGCTGTAATTTGACCCCCTAGTCTTTCAAGACACACTATATGGATACTCTAGTGAAGTTTTCATGGCAATAATCATGCAGAGATCTTAAGAGCTGTTTCGTTCAGAAAGCTACTTGAATTATTGATAATTATCTGTATTTTTAAAGATCGCTTTAGAGAAAGTAGTAATTTTGACCCACCTTGTCTCACACCTCCAAAATAAAATAGTGTAGGACACTTGATTACTGAAATTTCTGGATTAATTCAATGAATACCATGTCCTCTAAATATATGACACACACAAATACCAGTTTTATCAACCAAACTTATAATTATGTCAACAATTTTTCTTGTTTTCCTTATCATTCTGATAGTCAAATGTCTACTTGTACAGTACTAAATTATATTCTCTACAGATGGCACATGAATACAGGCAATAATTACCTTGCTTTTTTTCCTTCCAACCTTTGAAATTGACACAAAACTAGGACAACACAAGAACTGGTCTTATTCTACCAAAGATCTTATAGTAAGGTGAGACATTTATAAGTGATGCACAAATACAGGCAGAGAGATTTGCAGAAAATAATTTATCCAATTTTTAGACAATAAAAAACAGTTACTTTTCTGTGTCCATATATTCTTATGCCCACCACATGGACTCAGTCTTTGGTCATCATGCTCCCCAAGAAAGGAAACCTACAGCTATGCCAAAACTACAGAACCATCAGTTTGATCAGTCACCCGAGCAAAGTCATGCTGAAGATAATTCTCAACAGACTAAAGCCTCAAGCAGAGAAAATTATTGTTGAAGAGCAGGCAGGCTTCTGAGCATGAAGGAGCACCACAGAACAAATCTTCAATCTCAGACTCATTTGCGAGAAATGCCTTCAGCCAGCAGAATCTATACCATGTCTTTATAGATTTCAAAAAGGCCTTTGTTAGGGTATGGCATGCAGCCTTCTGGGCAACTATGAGGAAGTACAACATCAACTCCAACCTGGTGCAGGTTGTTGAGCACCTCTATGACAAAGCCACCAGTGCTGTCCTCATGAATGGCAGCAGAGGAGATTGGTTGTGAACAACAGTTGGAGTCAGACAGGGATGTATACTGTCACCTACACTCTTCAACATTTTCCTGGTAAGGATCATGGGGGATGCCTTGCATGACCACAAGGGCACTGTCATCAGAGGAAGAACAATCACCAACCTTTGCTTTGCTGATGATATTGATAGTTTAGCAGGAGATGAAAAAGAACTGGCTGACTTGGTTGAGTGCCTTGACACAACCTCCACAGCATACGGTAAGGAGATTAGCGCCGAAAAAATCAAGTCGATGACAAACAACATCAATGGCATCAGTACAGAAGTAAAGGTCAGTGGACAGAAGCTGGAAAGAGTCACAAGCTTCAAATACTTGGGATCAATTATCACAGATGTGGGCTCCAAACCAGAACTACTTTGCAGGATTGCCCAGACAACAACAGCAATAACAAGGTTGAGACCAATATGGAAAGATAACAACATTGCTTTTGGTTCCAAAATAAGACTGATGCGCTCGATTGTCATATCCATCTTTCTGTATGCTTGTGAACATGGACACTCACATCAGATCTACAAAGAAGGATTCAAACTTTTGAAATGAGATGCTACCGCAAGATCAAGGGCATCTCATACATTGACCATGTAACCAACGAAGATGTCCACAACAGAATCCAATGAGCCATTGGATCCTATGAAGACCTCTTGACCACTGTAAAAAAAGCACAAACTTAAGTGGTACGGTCATGTCTCAAGATCATCTGGAGTGGCAAAAACAATCTTGCAAGTCACAGTGCGAGGGTGCAGAAGAAGAGGCAGACAGAAATAGAGGTGGGAAGACAACATTAAGAAGTGGACAGGCATGGGATTTGGAGATTCTCAAAGGGCAGTAGAGAACGGAAAGATGGAGAGAATTGGTTGTAAAGTCAACTGTGGTGCCCTAGCGACCTCTTGGGTTAAGGGATTGATGATGATGATGATGATGATGATGATGATGATGTCCAGATAATTTGTGTGCAAAAGATAATTATCATGTTTCCCGGCAAATATTCATTCTGGAAAGTTAATACTGTTATTGTGTACTGATTAATACTGTTATTGCGTACTGGTGTGCACAGCATGTTCAGTGCTGGTTGGAAGTGGACTAGGTAGTTGCATTATATCCTTGTGTCGCGTGCCCCCTACAGAATCATTACTAACCTCAAAGAAGGATGGACACTTTAAAGGTTAAATAGCTCCGAGTCCTGGGTCAGCAAACCCGACAGTCTAGGTGTTAAAATATAAAATTAATGAGGTGAAAGGTATAACAATTTAATAAACTATATCTCGGTATTCCACAATTACAGGACAATTTTTCAATGCAGTAGCTTCAATACACGACCTATATCCAAATTGCCAATTATTTCATCCTGCGAAATTAAAGGTGAGAGGGTTTCCTTCCCATGTCCCCTAGCAGCAGAGGGGGTGAACAGACCATTTTTGTTCGAGACATTATTTATGAAAAATAAGCCTCCCTACGAAAAGGAAATCTTAAGGTCAATAACGTTAAACCACAACCTCTAACTGACCATGAGATTTCTCTAGGGTTAGCTTACCTCGTTACTTTATCTCTGACTCTTTGGGTTTTTTTATGGTGTGTTTATTTTACGCGCTGGTCACTCAACGTTGGTCGTTCACCACCTCTGCTGCTGTAAATTAACCAAAGATTTTATCCAGACCTATACGATATCTAGATCTTGGGTCATGTAAATTTATTGTTATAAATCCAAACGGAATAGTTTGTGCTTTTGAAACGAAGTTTCTAAATTTAATCATGTCCATGTCCCCTGAACACCAAGTATAATAAATATTTTGTAAAGTATAATTATCTACAGCAGCAGAGAGAGTGAACAGACCATTTTGCTTGAGACATTATTTATGAAAAATAAGCCTTTCTACGAAAAGAAAACCTTAAGGTCAGCGACGTTAAACCACAACCTCTAACTGACGTGAGATTTCTTAGGGTTAGATTATCTCGTTACTTTATCTCTGACTTTTGTTTTTGTTTTTTTTATGGTGTGTTTATTTTACGTGTTGGTCACTCAACCTTGGTCGTTCACCCTCTCTGCTGCTGTAAATTAAACAGCAATTATAAATATTATCAATAATGATTGGAGAACCACACTCAGCCAGATTAGCTCGAGAGCGACTAGAGGCAATCAAAAAATATTTACCCGTCAGTGATTTAGTTAAACAACAACTACAAGCTCGTCAGGAGTCTCAGGTGGAATTTGCAGAAGGTGCAGAACAATTATTTAAACCGATTATCGAACCAACAAAGAAAATTGTTACGGCAGCTGAGGCAACACAAAGAGCTCTTGAAACATTACCTGTTGATGTTGCTGGCCATATTCAAGCAGCTCAGCCACAGCCACAACCACAACCACAACCACAACCACAACAACAACCTAAACCAAGAACTAAGATAATAGATAAATTTACACCTGAAGGTATTGCTGCTATCAGGGATCAAAAAAAAGTAATTGATATTGCCGCGTTTGGATATTATGAAAGACAAAAATATGTAAAACTAGAACATGCTAAATCTCTAAGCTCTGCCAATTGGATTAAGGATGTATATCGCATCTATACTGGTATTCCAGAAATTAGATCTGATGAAGATATTATTAATTATAATAGATTTGATGAGGCTGTACACAGACATATAGAAAGCGAAAGAGCTAAACAATTTAAATTAGAGAAACCAGTAAAAACACTTGGAGAACAAGTTCAACAATTTCCACAATCACTTCGTGATTATCCACAACCACAAAGATCACCACAACGATCACCACGATTACTACCACCACTACCACAACAATTTGAATTACCATCACCACAACAACAATTTGAATTACCATCACCACAACGATCACAACGACTACAACAAGAGCTACAACAACGAGAACAACAACGACAAGAAATAATGAAACAATTGAAATCACCACGACGACCAGTTAGAACAACAGAGGAAGAATATCAAGATCCTGGTGCAACTGGAAGTGGTTTAGGTAGTGGCTTTATTACTTGTCCTAATAACGTCCTTGTCGATGTTGATCGACAAGAAATTCTCATTGGAGGAAAACGAGCTGGCAATAATTCCCCAGAAATTATTAATGAAGCAGCTGATATTTGTAAACGATTATTTACAGGTGGATGTTATGGATATTAATGTGTATCGGTCCCTCATTCATGAAATCGCCGATGATTATCATAGTGACTGAGTATGTAATTAGATGCAATTAGTGATAAAATCACTTAATAATAATATGATCATATACAATACCCATAGACCAACCATGGTCAGGGTAATAAATTCACGATTACCAGTATACAAAACGACCTACGGAGATGGACTAGGTGATGTTGTTCAGGGTCTATTTAGAAGGATAGCCCCAAAAGCAATACCGCTTGCAAAGCAACTAGGAATGAAAGCTATTGACGTTGTTCGTGAAAAAGCTATTGGCGCTGTTGGTGATGTTGCTAGCAAAGCATTCTCAACAATCAAGGATAGACTAGCGCGATTAATACGCAGACCGCCAGCGGTCTGACCTCAACTAGTGAAACTGGCCAGCACTGAAGTGATGCCCGCAAATGTCAGTAAAATAATAAATCAAGCTGCTAATCAAAAACCAGCGGAGTTGGCTACCAATACTAATGTTGGGTTAGAAAAAGAAAAAAATATAACCGCTAGTCTGGTAGCAGGAAGCGGTCTTCGTGTTAGACGAAGACGATAATAATGAATATGTTCAAGCGTATATCTGATCCCGCGTTTGACATGGGTGCACCAATTTTAAAAGATGAATCTGTGCGCGATTATCAATATTATTCTTATGACGCACGAGAGCCAAAGCAGCGTGGACGAATTGAAATACAGGTTCAAGATACAAGCAGATATTTCTTACCCGCTGAAGCATTTATTGAAGTCTAGGGTAGACTTTTAAAAGCAGATAATACGAATTATGGACTTTTAGATCGACCTGGTTTTGTCAATAATGGTATTATGGCGTTATTTAAAAGTGCAGCATATATCATTGATTCACGAGAGATTGAGATCTATCATGAAAACGTCGACGTTGCCACGACGATACTTGGTCTTGCGCGATATAGTGATGATTACTCAAGATCAGCTGGTCCATCAATGATGTTTGCAAAGGGTACAACTGATCATCCAGAAAGTAGAAATGTAACATTAAATGCAGCTGGAACTGAAATCGCATCGATGAATGAAAATTTTAACTTAGGATTCGCATCACGTCGAACAATGTTAAACGATGAGGAAATTTTTCATGTGCAATTCCATTATCACATATATTTGGATTCTGCAGAAATGTTAGGAAGGTTATATTTGGCGCTAAACACTCAGTTGTACTTGTAAGAAAAGGTACCGACGATGATGCAATATGGCGTGATGCTGCCTTTGATGCAGGTAGAGTAACTCTTACAAAACTTTCTCTGTGGATGCCAGTAATGACTCCATCAATTACCGAAGAAGAACGTTTACTTTCTTTTATGAGTCAAGGTGGTAAATCAACGTTGTCATGGTTGACTATGACCACAGATAGCATTCAAGGTACCGTTGCTGGTTTATTTGCATGGCAGATAGCATCACAGCAGGAGGTGTCAGCACCACGACATATATTTATCGCGTTTCAGGACAATGCCAGAGTAGATTCGCAGGTACGAAATCCAATGGCGTTTGACACGCTTGGGGTTAGTGAAGTTTCTTTAAGGATAAACGGACATCAAGAACCTTCTGAAGAAGTGTTGCTAAATTTCGATCAAAACCATGTAGTACGTGCTTATCATCGATTAATGACATTCATGGGGCGTGATCAGAATATTGATTCTGGTTTACAGATATCTCAGCGTGATTTTACAACACTGTATCCAATATATTACTTTTCATTAGAACACTTAGATTTGTTCAGACAAGCTGTCGTTGACATAAATTTTCGAGCTCGTTTAAGAATAATACCCACTGGTGGGTATAGGGCAATTGCTGTTATACTCAGCGACAAAACAATGTTACTTGAAGGTGTTGGTGGACGAATGAGAGTTATTGATGCCCCAGTAGAAAACATGAAATTAGATCACTCATAATAATTATAAATGTCACATCTAGTTAACGTCAGTCTGACTCCTGGTCAGATTAAAAAGCTACAATCATCATCAAAAAATAATTGTGCGGCAAAAATATCACTAAAGCGAGAACAAATCGCGAGTGGTCCGAATAAGCTATCGTTATCAGAACGCTAGCATAAGCATTTCAATGAAGCAAAAATATTGAATAAAGGTATAAAACTTAATCTTTCTGCGAGTGTCATTAAAGACATCGTTTAAACGGGTGGCTTATTTTCATTTCTTGCCGCGTTACCAGCAATAATAGCCCTGCAGCCCCAGCTGTTGCAAAGGCAGCTGCATTAGGCGCTGTTGGAACAGCTGCTGGAATGGCATTAAAGAAAGCAACGGGTCAAGGAACTATGCACGCAGAAAAATTTAAAAAAAGATCACGGGCAAAACAACGCGGAAGACGTCTAAGAGCACCAAACGTTCCACAACCGGGCCGTCTAAGATTATCAGGCCCGGCATACGGTCGCAGTCTAAGATTACCAGGTACCCCATATTCATGGTACGGAAAATGTCTAAGACTACCCCGGTAACTTCGTGATCGAATTCGATGATTTTCCCTCTGTCCAATTTTGATTTACTTAAAGCTGTTAAGCAACTGAATATAAAAAACTTTAGAGGAGTTTTTATGCGTGATCAATTACCTACTGTTGCAATGCAACAAGAAACCGGTATTATTAATCTCGATAAAAACTCTGGCCCAGACACTCATTGGGTGGCGTATGCAATTGATCCACGTGGAATTATTTATTTTGATTCATATGGACTGGCACCACCAAAAGAATTTTTAAAATATATAAATGCTGCTATGCAAAGTAAGAATTCGATGCGTTCTAAAATCTGGTATTCAACATTACCAACACAAAAAATAACGGATCCACCGATATGTGGTCGAGAAGTACTCGCTGTACCTGATGCTGTATCAAAATCAACAACACCACCTCATAAACTCGTGCATGAATGTACCACGTTGTCACACTTAAACAGATGTCAGTAAATATAATGGTAGATATTTATGAAAGATCTTCTCGCAAAGCTCAGCAGCAAGTCGATTTATTTAAATATGCAACTCTTGATCAGCTCAGAAATGAAATCGATGATTTATTAAATATCACAAGTGTGGATCAAAATGAAGTCGTTGTTTTTCAGGATAAACAAGGACGATTAAAAACGAGTAATATACAACTGTTAGATGTTCTTATACGAATTCCCACTGCGGTTATTAATAATATCGTTATTTTTTCTCATCAAGGTAAAATACAAGATTCTGGTAAGTCAGTTAACGATTTTATCAAGCGAGCTGGTGATTCATTCACCGGTACCATTATTATGAATCGAAATAAAATTATTGACCTTGGAAACCCAGCCGCAGATACAGATGCAGCAACAAAAAAATACGTCGATAATCAAGAATCTAAGAACTTATTAGTCAACGGTGGTATAATGCGTGCATTTCTCAACATGAATAATAATGGTATTAATAATCTTAGAACACCAGGATCAGATTTCGACGCTGCAACGAAGAAATATGTAGACGATAAGGAAATTCCTATAGCTACACTCAATAATGAAATGACTACACTCAATACTAATTTTGTTAATCACATACAAACGTTTTTAAATTTTCGTAGAAACATAAACAGATCTATTAATGATTTTTTTGGAACTCCACCAACTGTTGATATCAAACTCTCCGAAATTAACATGAAACTCAACGACATTATTAACGGAATACCTAGTATTGTTCAAAAAACTAATCTGATTAAAATCCCACACGGACAAATTAAAAATATCGTGTACATAGTAGTATCAGGATCATCAACGTGGACACCGCGCGATAACACTCTCGAACATACCGCAGAAGTAACTGGGTTATACAGGCTATCCCTGTACGGTTTTGAAATTACTGCGGCCACTTCATCATCACCGAATGTATATTATAATCCTCTACTGGTGATGCTAACCAAGGACACCAAAGAAACGTTTACGTTGACATCAACGGAAATACCCCCGAGACGTTACTGGTGGTGTCTGGAATTCGTAGCTGAAACTGTTTAAATACTTAATTAAATGACGTTGTAATTGTATAATGAATCGAGTGACTGAGTCGCTTATCGACGTTCAACGTCACAGATACGCTCAAGTATGTGAGTGTCAAACCAAACTAAAAAAATATCATCGACGATTATACAGTAAAAGTAAAAAATATCGCAGACGTATGGTTGTTATTGATATAATTGTTTACTCAGTTTCCGCTGTTATTGCTGGAACCGGATTATTATTATCAACAATAACGATGACAGCACCTGCAGTTGTAACAATTGTCGTTTCAGCTTCAACGATTATCGCAGGTATTCTTAATATTATCGCTAAGAAGATATCTACGTGTACGAATGATAAATTACACGAGTATATAATAAAATTACACACAGCAACAACATCTTATTCTAAACCATCATCGTATCTTTCTGCGTACCTCAGCGATGGTAAAATATCTGGTGAGGAGTTCGCAACGATAATGAAAACCTACGATGAAGCATTTAGAATGGAACGCAACGCCTTCTCTAGCGATTCTAGTGATAAGGTAACCTGTGATAAGAATGAAGGTTGAATTCCCGAGATTGTGTTCTATTAAAATAATAATTAAATAACGGAGTATTTTAAATAATGTCAGCGTTAGAACTATTACAACAGATCGTCACTAATACAACGCATACAAAAACTACTATGATATCATCAAGTTCGACCAATCCTGAATTTAGCGTTAACTTTCCAACTGCAATTCCAGCAAGTGAAATAGCATTAGCACAATTACGAGTCTATAATAGCTGGCCAAATATCAGGTCAAAATCGTTTGGTGGACTACCAGCAAACAATTCACTTGTATTTGCGAATAAGAATAAACCTGATGGAACTCCTGATTGGCAAGTTGTTGGAATTTCAACGGGCAGTTATCAAATAGAACAGATTAATGATGAGTTCCAACGCAGAATTAAATCTATCACAGGAAAAGAATCCAAAATAGCAATCACTGTTTACGAACCAACATTATCAGCGGCGATTGAAATAAATTCCCCTGATTATGTTGTAAATATTTATCAAAGTTCCATCAGATCAGTCTTAGGATGGCCTGATGTTCCTCCAGACCAAAAATCAAATGGAATTCCAGAACCAACCAAAAATGAATTTCTCACAACAGAAAAAAGATTCATTAAAAATCCAGAATATCGAAATAACTATCCATGGTACCGTATAAAATTTGAATTAGATCCAAGCAACGATGAACATTACTTTACCGATTTTGACGGTCAAAGGATCCCTAAGATAACTAGATCAGCATTTAATTTCATCAAAGACGCCAGGACGAAGATTGATAGAGATATTGTTGATGAAGAATTTTTTAAAACTTTTTTAGATCTTCTTAAGCCTGAATACGATAAAAAACTTAATGATTTAAGAAGTTTATTTATTTCATTATCACAACATTATGACGATGGTGTAAAAAATCAGATAATCGAAACAATAAAACATTTAAATGGGATCTTATATGTTTTATATATCGCTAATCGAAGTATTATAAATATTGCGACTGAAGTCAATGGAAATATTTACTCAGATAAAATATTTAAGCAATTATTTCTTGATCATTACAAAATAACAGAAAAAGATTTAGAAACATTTATAATACCATATTTAAATATCGCTGAAATAAAAAAAAACAACTCAACGACGTCATTGATGAACATTTTCCTAAAATACTTGCAGCGTGGAAAAAATTAGCCCCACCACCGGTTATTCTTAAATATAATAATAATCCATACGGTGGAGGCCGTCATATCTCGCCTGGTATTGTTAATATAACATCAACGATCGCAGTCAATCTAGTATGTGATGTAATTGATGGCAGCTATCAAGTAGATTTTTCAAAAAGTAGCGCTGCTGAGCAAGGTTATATATTATAATCATTTAGCCCTCAAGCGCCACTCGGGTATTTAATTGTATCAGAACCAATTAACCCCGTTTATCTACGTGTACATAATCCGTTATTATCAAGAATACATTTCAAACTTACAGACCAAATAGGACGTATTTTGGATTTACAGAATGAAGTTTTAAGTATTAATCTGTATGTAAGATCATAGAGCGTTATATCGCAAAACAAAAAACAAAAAAAAAAAATATCCGAATCTAACTCGGATCAGAATAAAAAATTGTTACTGGAGTAAATCGTAATTATCAGAATAAAATAAAATAAGTAAATAACCTGTATACTTACCAGGGATTTTGTTTAGCCATTATCACATTAACTCCACCTTCACTTTCATTTTCACAATGCTCTCTTAACTGTCTTATACGAAGGTTCACAATCTTTTTCTGTTCGCATTCATGAGATAATTCTAATTTAACTTTGTCAATAGCGTTTGAGAGAGGTACAAACAGTTTTACCTGATTATCTGTAACTGCTGCCAGCGACTGTAACATTGCCTGCTGGATAAACTTCATGAATTTATAATCAGATGGTAAAGTGTACCTGTTCTCCAATTTCCGTTGTTCTAATGATTCAAAGTCAGACAGAATTTTTTCAGGATTAAGATTATCAGATATATTTACACTGTTATGTTGTAATATTTTAATCGCAGAAATAATAACATTAATATTTTCAGAATTCATTATATTCATTATGTTTGTTTAATATAAAAATAAAATCAGAATAAAATAAAAATAATAGTCCCTAAGGACTGTTTCAAGATGATTATATACATATGATTATGATTATGATTATATTATACATATGATTATATACATATGATTATATCTTAATTAAGGACAACACAAAACACAGAATCTTAATTACAGTAGCGTATTTACAGCAAGCATATTTACAGCACAGTTTAACCCCATGTGAAACCCCTAGGTTGCCAAAGGTCATCCTAGTAGGCTCAGAGGTTATACATAAACTTATCTTATGGACGCATATAAACACCCCCCCCCCCAGCGAATTCCTAATCGAAACGGAATACTAGAAATTCAGAGGGCTGTCTAGGCATTATGATTTTAAGTAGCCCCTTAAATCAAGCAAGCATACTTACAGTAACAGTATTTACAGTAACGTATTAACATATTTACAGGAACGTATTAACATATATTTATAGGGACAGCACAATTACATATAAACTTAATTCTAAGAACTTTAACTCTAGGACAACACAGTTACATATAAACTTAATTCTAAGAACTTATCCTAGGACAGCACAGTTACGTATAAACTTATCTTAAGGACAATACTACGGGCCTTCTCTACGTTTGATAGAAATTTTTGCACACACCCCCCCCCATCATAATCACCCAGGGAGTGCAAAATTACACCCACCAAGTGACATGGTGGGAGGAGTGTACAAATTTTCTATTGAAACAATAGACGGGCTAGCTCACGCCCCCACTAAAGAAGAGGTTTTTGGCATAATATCGCCTTTCGCCCGACAGTATGCCGGTCACGAGAATCGAACCACGGACCTCGAGCATAAAAATCCAGTGCGTTAGCAATCGGCCACCGGACTTCAGTATGTATATATAATGAAAAAGTTATTATATAGTTAAGTATACAGAATAAAATCAGAATTTATTGTGATGTATTGTGGATTTCTTAATAAAATCAGAATTTGTTGTAAAGTATGAATTTATTTTCAGTTTCCAAATGCTTGAAACTGCATTACATAAAACCCACAGCTAAAAGTCTGTATTAATCAGACGTTGCCAAGGATACTAAAATAATCGATAAGTTGTACGAACACGCAATGCCATTCATTTCTAAAAATAACCTCATGTACAATTCACTGCTGAGATATATATATTAGCCGATATAACACAGATAATATGTGACTCAGGTTAGCTTATTCTTTGTTTTGTAATAGTAAAATTAGCTATAATGGGCTTCTTGGAAACATTAGTGTCTTATGGGACATTCTAAACTGTATAAATCTCTAATAAATATATGTATTTAAGACAAATGGATTTTGCAGTTTCTTGATTACAACAAAATCCTGGAGGAAAATTTGCGTGCTGACTGTACACACAATTACATATCATTTTTATGAACGATATTTATGAAAAAGGAAAATATATCGATACTTACTTATAGGGTTGGACTCTTCAGCTTTTGATAAAGTGCAAAAGCAATGTGGGTTCTGACCCAAACTCACAATATCATTAGCACAACAAGTACGACAACTGCAATATTTACTATTATGCTTGACGGAGTTGTCTCGCTTAATCATCTGATACCATAGGAACATTACGACAATGAAAAAAAACACCTGTGTAAAACAAACTATGAAAGCAAAATGTGACGATACTGGTTCATGAAGAAGGTTCTGGTAGACTAAAATATTGAAATCTGATTTTTTGTAGAAATCTTTTGGAAAAAGCAGGTCTCCTGATATTATCTGCCACGTATTTTACTGAAGGTGATGCTATGGTTAAGTATTTACTAGCAGAATTAATTAATTTAAACTCAATTTCTTCACCATTTGTATTTACGGATTTAACAGCTCTCTGTCTGAATATTTTACACCTCCCTGTATTTCCGGACTTGCAATTTTGACTTTGTGTAACAATTCGCAGGTTATCAAGGGAGTTATCAAGTTTATTACCACTGATGTGATCTATTACAAATCCATCCTTAATGATCCCAAAATCACACTCGAACACGAACCTATGTGAGAAATAATCTTTTTTTTTCTGGTCAGCAGCAGTAAATCTAAGATAACTGGTATTATCAACACTACCAACTGGTTTCTTTAATCTACAGTTCCTAATTACACCATCACGAGATGCTTCATAATTGGTGATGATTGGATGCTTTACAAATTTATTTTGCTTCATTTATATACTAATATTATTTGTTTAAATCATTATTTTGAAAATCTAGCGAGATAATCTTCCTCGGTTTTTATAGGGGATTCAGAAGATGTATTTGTTTTATCGTAATATCGTTTCAGCTCTCTGTATTTTTTACCACTACACTGCGCACACAATTGAGTTTTTCCTCTGACTCCAACACCACACCGCATACATGGTTTTGGTCCTAAACTACCTTGTCTAACGCATTGCATATGAAAACTGCAGAATTCGTTTACGCGTGCTTTGTTACAAGGAGAAGTATATCCGATCATAAGCCAATGGCATCGATTCTTTGTTTGAATCATATACAAAATGATTAAAATTCAATTAAATATATATTTGTCCTAATTATAATAATGAAGGAATTATCCGCAATTGAAGCTAGATTTGATCTTGACAGACAGCCGAAACACAAATTTAGTTTTTCGATACAAGATCTAGCTTTAATAAATAAAGATATAACAAAACGTATCCGTGAAGCCAAAAAGGAATTTCGCGACGATGGTGCGGCTCATGTGTGGTCGACATTCAGAATTGAAAATACTGTTAATATGATGAATGACAAACAAGGAAGAGAAATTATAGACTACCTTGTTCAGAAATATTTTATTTTAATAAAATTTATTGTAAAGACAGACGATGACATTTGGATCATTCGTGAAAAACGTGATTCTGTCCATAAAGTCAGGAAATAATATTGTTCTTAGTAAAAATTCCAAACCAGGAATACTTACTGGTATTGATAAACCATATTACTAACAATCATATCCTGTGACTGCGGTTGTATACGCGGTATATCCGTTAAATAATAAACCTGACGTTGGGGATCTCAAACCCATGAAATTGTCAAGAATAAATTGCGTAGCTGAACGGGTTACAGAACACTTCACAAACGCGATACGCGGAAACGGTTTAACGGATTTACGACGTAAAAAAATAAACACCTGGGCAGAAACAGTTAAAGATATCGGAGCGTCCATCAGCGACGTTGCTGAGCTGGGAAGAAGAAGTTAAAATTCCCAATAACAGTGAAGACTTTAACCGGAGAGATTTTGTACAAACCAAAATATAAATCAAGAGGAGCTTCGATAGATATTATTGATCATAACGCACATGCATGGACTGTGGCAGTAACAATATTTCCACGAGACAGAACGGTTAAATTTTATAATGGTCATGTATTCGATGCTATCAGAAATATCAGTAAAATTGACCCTGTATCTGTGTGGCTGTTTCAGAGTTCGGAATATGATTTTCATGATCAGTTTGTACGGTCTAATGGTGATATTTATCGTACAGAATCTCTCCATAAAGAAATGAAAAATCTTGCACAACGCCTTTGGCGTGAATACTCATCTGATGATATAAAGGTTGAACAATTACTTAATAACTGTTTTACCGTTCCATCAATTGCTGCTCACTACGCTCAGGAGAAAAATTCATGGAAACCGACACGATTGGAATTTCTTGAAGATGTCCAGAAAAGTTGTATCGAATACGGACACGGTGGATTGTGGAATACTAAATACGATTATAATGACGTTATCTCAGTTGATATGGTAGCGTGTTATCCTGGAAGTTTTCTAGGATCCGGAGAGTGTTCTGAATACTTTAAGAGATTTGGTCATCCGACACACGAGATGACCAGAGTAGCGATAAACGGACCTTTACCTTTTGACTTAACCGGATTTGCTTGTATAGAGTCGATCGAGTTTTACAGGGATCTCCGTCCGATTATTTATGCGTATTTTGGAAAACATTTTTCAGAGCGACGTTTGGCTCCAATAGTACTAATAAAGTATATGTTTGATGCTGAAATTTTAATGTCGTTATGCGTAAGTGAAGCAATTATATCATACTGCGTGCAGAAACAAGTTTGGTTGCCAGAACCGGATGTATTTAATGATGCTAAAAGAGATTTTTGTGATCCTGAAGATGATATTGTTAGTGAATACAGAAGAGAAAGTGATGAGAAATTTGCAAAAGATCTCGGCAGAAAAATAATCGGCAAATTTACGCAAGGAGGATCATATGATCATAAACGAGCGTGTACAAGATTAATCATGGACGATGCTGAACTCGATTTTATAATTGCTGATTCCTGGTGGTAGAATACAAAATTTTGTGTTAAATGATATTGTTTTAGTTGTTGTTGATGTTGTTGAGAGCGCGTTAAGCATGGATAAAATCGCCGTGGACGTTAGGATACGCTATAACGATTTACTCGTCACAGGGATTAACTATTACCGATACAAGTATTTGGATTGTCGATGATCGTCCTGAGTGGTCAAATTTAGTTTATCTTGCGGTGTCTCGAGTCAGAAGAATATCTCAACTGGGCCGGGTTATCATAGATTGCGTAATAACCGAAAAAATTCCTGACAACTTTGTCGATATCAATAAAAAATTAGCGAGTTATCAGCAATGTGACAAAAAAAACAATAATCGCGATTTTGATATTGATGTTGAATTTATTATAACACTAAAAGCACAACAGAATAATCATTGTTCAAGTTGTAACTTTAATATGCTATGGCAGTACTCGACTAATAATCCAAGACAATTTACCGTTGATAGAATTAATAGTAGTCTTGGTCACACACGTAAAAATGTAATGCTGACCTGTCTTGAATGTAATCGACGTCGGGGCGCTGGACACTGTGCAAGTTTACAAAAGTGAACGCGGTGGTAATTGTGTATCTATAGGAATTACTTGCAATTGGTCGCGTACAAATCCACGCTGAGGAGCAGTTGAATCTAATCTGTAGATTGCGGGTCTACCTGTAGACCTTACCACGCTAGAAATTTTGTGTGTGGTCACACTCCAGATAGGATCAGTTGCTCTTTTTCTACCTCCTTCAAGATCACCAGGTTCATATAAATATCTTACGGTAACATTACCTAGTACTGGTTGAGAGGAAGATTTACGTTGGATTGGTATATATATTTTTGTTGTTGATCGCATTAGAAGGTTTCATAGAAGTTACACGAGTCACTTCGTTGTTTAACGCAGCTATCACACTCGGTAACCTTGCAACCCATTCACGAGATCTCTCCATGGACTTAAAGTCAGCGGATATTTCCCTTGCGTATTGGTATCCAAATAACCGCTCAGCAAGTGTTCGATTAGATCGTTCAACGATTGCTTGATCACAATGAATTTCTGTGTGTCCTCGTCTGATTTTAACGTTATGTTGCTTCATCAACGATGATACTGAACCAAGAAATTCTTTGCCAGGATCAACCTGTAGCAGTTGTGGCCATCGTAGACCACCACGTTGATAAATGCGTTCAAACGCAGATGCAACTTCAGTTGCTGTTTTAGTTGATAATGGTTCTGCTTCTTTATATCTACTCGCAACGTCAACGACGGTTAAGGCGTATCTGTATGTGTATTGACGGCTGCCAATTTTAATGGTATCGTGTGGTAAAAACAAAATATCTGCTTGATGAACTTCATTAGGGGTATTAACATCAAAATGTGCATACTGAATTTTTTTAGGTGGTGGTAGATAGATTTGCCATATTGCCTGTCGTGCTAACCACGCTGCAGCGACATCACGTGAAACTTTTGTTGCTTCAGCAAGTTTACTAATCGCTGCTTTACCTCTCCAATATCCTCTTGCGCTATAATAAACAGATTCCATTATTATGACAATAATCAATTGATTAATTACCAGCCCCTAACAGTATTTTACCTTTCATACCAGCTTTTATCAGAAAAGCAGGTAATCTTTCTCGAAGTGATTTATCTTTTACATTATTTATGGCATGAATTAATTTTATATCGGCGAGATGTCGTTGTTGTAAGTCTTTACTTTTATACGCGACATCGTGAATGTGACACGCTTGATCAATTGCGTTTATTGGATACTCTCCAGGTTTTGGTTGGTCTTGGTTATCGAGTCGGATATCGAGACGAGTTCCAGGACCACAATAATTATATCCAGGTAAATGTTTCTCACCAGGATACTTTGCCCATGGAGCTCCTGGTAATTTACCTAACGAAGCAGCGATATCTCCACTTGTCTTTAATGAAATAAATTTGTATTTTTTTGTACCACATTTCACACACCTGTCTGTAAGTGCGCGCCTGTTATTTTTTGTTATTATTGTCATTAATCCACTGGTGGACGTATGCGCTCTACATCGAACACAGTATAAATCCATATTATTATTATATGAATATAACTGACTTCTCAGCGACACGAAAACAAAAGCCAGTCAAGCATCATCCAGCGCTACCAAATTCTATCAGAGCAATTATACTTGGCCCATCTGGGTCTGGTAAAACACAATTATTACTTAATCTGATGATACGATGGCTCAAGTGGGATAAATTATATTTAGTAGCACCATCTGTAAATGATCAACGATGTTACGAAGTACTTAAAGATTTTAATGAAAATGCAACGCCGCTGATGTGTCCTGATAATGATGCTATTGATTTTATTACCGATATCGATGAAGCTCTATCTATAGATGATCTTGATGGATGTATCAATAATCTCGTAGTGTACGATGATGTAATGCTGGATAAACAATCCAATCCAGCTCGGATATTTTCGCGAGGCCGTCACAAAAATACAGACGTTATTTATTTAACTCAGAAATACACACAAATTCCTAAAGTAATCAGAGATGATTGCAATATTTAATTGTGTTCAATGGAGTAGATAATTATACTTTACAAAATATTTATTATACTTGGTGTTCAGGGGACATGGATATGATTAAGTTTAGAAACTTCTTATCAAAAGCACAAGCTGTTCCGTTCGGATTTATAACAATAAATTTACATGACCCAAGATCTAGATATCGTATAGGTCTGGATAAAATCTTTGGTTAATTTACAGGAGCAGAGAGGGTGAACGACCAACGTTGAGTGACCAACACGTAAAATAAACACACCATAAAAAAAACAAAAGTCAGAGATAAAGTAACGAGATAATCTAACCCTAAGAAATCTCACGTCAGTTCGAGGTTGTGGTTTAACGTCGCTGACCTTAAGGTTTTCTTTTCGTAGAAAGGTTTATTTTTCATAAATATTGTCTCAAGCAAAATGGTCTGTTCACCATTTCTGCTGCTTCTACTCCATTAAACACAATTAAGATATTGCAATTATCTCTGATCACTTTAGGAATTTGCGTGTATTTCTGAGTTAAATAAATTATGTCTGTATTTTTGTGACGGCCTCGCGAAAATATCCGAGCTGGATTGGATTGTTTATCCAGCATTACATCATCGTATACTACGAGATTATTGATACATCCATCAAGATCATCTATGGATGGAGCTTCATCGATATCAGTAATAAAATCAATGCCATCATTATCAGGACACGTCAGCGACTTTGCATTTTCATTAAAATCTTTAAGTACTTCGTAACATCGTTGATCATCTACAGATGGTGCTACTAAATATAACTTATCACACTTGAGCCATCCCATTATCAGATTAAGTAATAATTGCGTTTTACCAGACCCAGATGGGCCAAGTATAATTGCTCTGATATAATTTGGTAGCGCTGGATGATGCTTGACTGGCTCTTGTTTTCGTGTCGCTGAGAAGTCAATTATATCCATATAATAATAATATGGATTTATATTGTTCGATGTAGAGCACCCACTCATACCAGTGGATTAACGACAATAATAACAAAAAATAACAAGCGCGCACTTACAGGCAGGTGTGTGAAATGTGGTACAAAAAAATACAAATTTATTTCATTAAAGACAAGTGGAGATATCGCTGCTTTGTCAGGTAAATTACCAGGAGCTCCATGGGCAAAGTATCCTGGTGAAAAACAAATAACCGGATATAATTATTGTGGTCCTGGAACTCGTCTCGATATCCTAATCTGTTTATTATAGCCCAAGAGGATATTGGAGAGGTAAAGCAGCGATTAGTAAACCTGCTGAAGCAGCAAAAGTTTCACGTGATGTCGCTGCAGCGTGGTTAGCACGACAGGCAATATGGCAAATCTATCTACCACCACCTAAAAAAATTCAGTATGCACATTTTGATGTCAGTACCCCTAATGAAGTTCATCAAGCAGATATTTTGTTTTTACCACACGATACAATTAAAACTGGCAGACGTCAATACACATACAGATACGCGTTAACCGTCGTTGACGTTGCGAGTAGATATAAAGAAGCAGAACCATTATCAACTAAAACAGCAAATGAAGTTGCATCTACGTTTGAACGCATTTATCAACGAGGACCCTTGCGATGGCCACAGTTGCTACAGGTTGATCCTGGCAAAGAATTTCTTGGTGCAGTATCATCGTTGATGAAGCAACATAACGTTAAAATCAGACGAGGACACACTGAAATTCATCGTGATCAGGCAATCGTTGAACGATTTAATCGAACACTTGCTGAGCGGTTATTTGGATACCAGTATGCAAAGGAAATATCCACTGACTTTAAGTCCATGGAGAGATCTCGTGAATGGGTTGCAAGGTTACCGAGTGTGATAGCTGCGTTAAACAACGAAGTGACTCGTGCAACTTCTATGAAACCTTCTAATGCGATCACAAAAAAATATATACCAATACAACGTAAATCTTCCTCACAACCAGTACTAGGTAATGTTACCGTAAGATATTTATATGAACCTGGTGAACTTGAAGGAGGTAGAAAAAGAGCAACTGATCCTATCTGGAGTGTGACCACACACAAAATTTCTAGCGTGGTAAGGTCTACAGGTAGACCCGCAATCTACAGATTAGATTCAACTGCTCCTCAGCGTGGATTTGTACGCGACCAATTGCAAATAATTCCTATGGATACACAATTGCCACCGCGCTCACTTTTGTAAACTTGCACCTCTACGTCGATTACATTCAAGACAGGTCAGCATCACATTTTCGCGTGTGTGACCAAGACTACTATTAATTCTATCAACGGTAAATTGTCTTGGATTATTACTCGAATACTGCCACAGCATATTACAGTTACAACTTGCACAATGATTATTCTGTTGTTGTTTTAGTGTTATAATAAATTCAGCATCAATATTAAAATCGCGATTTTTTTTTTCCACATTGCTTATAACTCGCTAATTTTTTTATTGATATCGACAAAGTTGTTAGTGATTTCTTCGGTTATTACGCAATCCATGATAACCCGGCCCAGTTGAGATATTCTTCTGACTCGAGACACTGCTAGATAAACTAAATTTGACCATTCAATACGATCATCGACAATCCAAATATTTGTATCGGTAATAGTTAATCCCTGTGACGAGTGAATCGTTATAGCGTATCCTAACGTCCACGGCGATTTATCCATGCTTAACGCGCTCTCAACAACATCAACAACAACTAAAACAATATCATTTAACACAAGATTTTGTATTCCACCACCAGGAATCTCAACATCAACATTCTGTCGTCGAGTATCTGCTGGGCGATAACACAAAGGTAGAGGCGATTTGAAAATTTTTCTTTATGTAACGTAAATAATTGTTGTTGAGGTGTATCGCGAACTATTTTTCTACTTGCAACTATCAAATCAGCAGGTCTCCATAAAGTCCAAAAATTATTCATAGAAGTTTCTGGAATTACTTTACGCATTATTTCACACTGTATTTTATCTGGCTGTAGTCTTATTAACTTTTTAAACTCTTTTAGTGATTTATCAATAGCTCTATGGTCATCAGTTATTTCCTCGTAATAATCTACAAATGTTTTCAGCCACTCATGTGGAGACGATCCAATGAAAGGTGGTGGTTGACCATGATCGCCACACATCACCACAGCAGTATTCTTCAATAACAGCCAATCAAGAAATATTTTCAATACCTCTAGCGACACCGTGCGTATCTCGTCCCAGATAATAATTTTAGGAATGTATTTCTCGCCTATCCGCGATGGAGTCCATGCGTCTCCGCACCATCTAAAGAAACTATGATATGTACATGATTTTACTCCTCGTTCTTTTATTTCCCTTGCGAATTTATGTGTCGGTGTCAAAACAATCATATCAGAACAATTATTAAATAATTCAATCGCGCGTGTTGTTTTACCTGAACCACCACACCCATTAAAATAAACGGTTTTATGTCTAGCCACAGGATCACATACAGATGGTGCCGATGACAATCCTGGTATTTGATTATTCTTGTAATATTTCTCCGCAATTTCAGCATCGGCAGATTCAGAATAACTAATTATATCTTCATGTTTTATTCTCCATTCGCCCCATGATGCCTGATTGTTAATATTCAATTGTTTTAACGAATCCGCATATTTTTTATTTATATAAAATGAATCTGTCGCGACTCTGACTGCATAACGAGGAAATCTGTTTATCATCGATAATAAATTTATCGAAACGTACGCTAGCATTGAAGATCTTAAATGAGTAAACTGCGGTGACTCGCCATCAGGATAGCTCACAACTGTACCTAATTTAGTTCCGTCTGATAAATAAGCATTACTTCGACTTATAAATGTGTTTTTCTCCGTTGTATCAGCAATTATAAAATCGAGTTCAGCATCGTCCATGATTAATCTTGTACACGCTCGTTTATGATCATATGATCCTCCTTGCGTAAATTTACGATTATTTTTCTGCCGAGATCTTTTGCAAATTTCTCATCACTTTCTCTCCTGCATTCATGTATACTATTAGTAATTTTAACAATATCATCTTCAGGATTAGGAAAATCTCTCCTAGCATCATTAATATTAAATGCATCCGGTTCTGGCAACCAAACTTGTTTCTGCACGCAGTATGATATAATTGCTTCGCTCACGTTCAACGACACTAAAATTCCAGCATCAAGCATGTACTTTATTAGTACTATTGGAGCCCAACGTCGCTCTGAAAAATGTCTTCCAAACCACACATAAATAATCGGATGGAGATCCCCGTAAAACTCGAACGACTCTATACAGGCGAATCCGGTTAAGTCAAAATCTGGTAAGGGTCCGTTTATCGCAGCTCTGGTCATCTCGTGTGTCGGATGACCAAATCTCTTAAAGTATTCAGAACATTCTCCGTATCCAAGAAAACTTCCAGGATAACACGCTACCATATCAACTGAGATAACGTCATTATAATCGTATTTAGTATTCCACAATCCACCATGTCCGTATTCGATACAACTTTTCTGGACATCTTCAAGAAATTCCAATCGTGTCGGTTTCCATGAATTTTTCTCCTGAGCAGCGTGAGCAGCAATTGATGGAACGGTAAAACAGTTATTAAGTAATTGTTCAACCTTAATATCATCAGAGGTATATTTTAATGCAAGATTTTTCATTTCTTCGTGGAGAAATTCTGTACGATAAATATCACCATTAGACCGTACAAACTGACCATGAAAATCATATTCCGAACTCTGAAACAGCCACACAGATACAGGGTCAATTTTACTGATATTTCTGATAGCATCGAATACATGACCATTATAAAATTTAACCGTTCTGTCTCGTGGAAATATTGTTACTGCCACAGTCCATGCATGTGCGTTATGATCAATAATATCTATCGAAGCTCCTCTTGATTTATATTTTGGTTTGTACAAAATCTCTCCGGTTAACGTCTTCACCGTTATTGGGAATTTAAATTTCTTTCCCAGCTCAGCAACGTCGCTGATGGACGCTCCGGTATCTTTAACTGTTTCTGCCCAGGTGTTTATTTTTTTACGTCGTAAATCCGTTAAACCGTTTCCGCGTATCGCGTTTGTGAAGTGTTCTGTAACCTGTTCAGCTACGCAATTTATTCTTGACAATTTCATGGGTTTGAGATCCCCAACGTTAGGTTTATTATTTAACGGATATACCGCGTACACAACCGCAGTCACAGGATATGTTCGTTCGTAATATGGTTTGTCAATACCAGTAAGTATTCCTGGTCTGGAATTTTTACTAAGAACAATATTATTTCCTGACTGCATGTGGACAGAATCACGTTTGTCACGAATAATCCAAGTGTCATCGTCTGTCTTTACAACAAATTTTATTAAAATAAAATATTTCTGAACAAGGTAGTCAATAATCTCTCTTCCTCGTTTGTCATTCATTACATTAACAATATTTCCAATTCTGAATGTCGACCACACATGAGCCGCACCATCGTCGCGAAATTCCTTTTTGGCTTCACGGATACATTTTGTTATATCTTTATTCGTTAAAGCTAGATCTTGCATCGAAAAACTAAATTTATATTTCGGCAGTCTGTCAAGATCAAATCTAGCTCCAGAATGTTCAATTGCGGATAATTCCTGCATTATTATAATTAAGACAAATATGTATTTAAATTGAATTTTAATCTCTTGTATATGATTCAAACAAAGAATCGATGCCATTGGCTTATGATCGGATATACTTCTCCTTGTAACAAAGCATGCGTAAACGAATTTTGCGGCTTTCATATGCAATGCGTTAGACAAGGTAGTTTTGGACCAAAACCGTGTATGCGGTGTGGTGTTGGAGTCAGAGGAAAAACTCAATTGTGTGCGCAATGTGGTGGTAAAAAATACAGAGAGCTAAAACGATATTACGATAAAAAAAAATACATCTTCTGAATCTCCTATAAAGACCGAAGAAGATTATCTCGCTAGATTTTCAAAATAATGATTTAAACAAATAATATTAGTATATAAATGGAGCAAAATGAGTTTGTAAAGCATCCAATCATCACCAATTATGAAGCATCTCCTGATGGTGTAATTAGGCTCTGTAGATTAAAGAAACCAGTCGGTAATGTTGACAAATTTGGTCATCTTAGATTTAATACCAATGGAAATAAAAATTATTTCTCACATAGATTCATCTACGAATGTTTTTATGGGGTCATTAAAGATGGACTTGTAATAGATCACATCAGTGGTAATAAACTTGATAACTCGCTTCGTAACTTGCGAATTGTTACACAAAGTCAAAATTGTTAAGTCCGGAAATGCTGGCTACGGCGAAAGATACGCAAGGGCTGTTAAAACTATAAATACAGATGGCGAAGAAATTATATTTAAGTCAATTAATTCTGCTGGTAAATACTTTAACACAGTACCACCTTCAGTAAAACACGTGGCAGATAATATCACGAGATCTGCTTTTTCCAAAAGATTTCTACAAAAAATCAGATTCCAGTATGTTAGTCTACCAGAACCTTCTTCATGAACCAATATCTCTTTCTTTCCTTTTTTTTTTTTTGTTTTCATAGTTTGTTTTACGTGTTTGTTTAGTTTCATCAGGTGTGTTTTATGCAGGTGGTTTTTTTTCATGATGTAATGTTCCTATGGTATCAGATGATTAAGCGAGACAACTCCGTCAAGCATAACTTAGTAAATCTTGCAGTTGTCGTACTTGTTGTAACGACAGCAATATACTGTTAGTTTTGGTCAGAACCCACATCTCATTCGACGTATTCATGATATAAGGGTCTCTCTCAATCAGTTTCAGCATTGCCTTGAGTAAGTATCGATATATCTTTCCTTATTTTTCATAAATAAATATATCGTTCATAAAAATGATATGTAATTGTGTGTACAATCAGCAGCAAAATCCATTTGTCTTCAAAATACATGTATTTAATAGAGATTTTATACAGTTTGGAATGTCCCATAGGACACTAATGTTTCCAGGAATCCCATTGTAGCTAATTTTACTATTACAAAACAAAGAACAAGCTAACCTGAGTCACATATTATCTGTGTTATATCGGCTAATATATATCTCAGCAGTGAAGTGTGTACATGAGGTTATTTTTAGAAATGATCATGGCATGCGTGTTCGTATAACTTATCGATTATTTTAGGATCCTGGGCAACGTCTGATTAATACAGACTTTTAACTGTGGGTTTTGTGTAATGTAGTCTCAAGCATTTGGAAACTGAAAATAAATTCACATTTTACAATAAATTGTGATTTTCTTAAGAAATCCACAAGACATTTACAATAAATTGTGATTTTATTAAGAAATCCACAATACATTTACAATAAATTGTGATTTTATTCTGTATACTTTAAGTACATTACGCTTTAACTATATAATAATATTTTCATTATGTATACATATTGAAGTCCGGTGGCCGATTGCTAACGCGCTGGCTTCTCGTACTCAAGGTCCGTGGTTCGATTCTCGTGACCGGCATACTGTCAGGCGAAAGGCGATATTATGCCAAAATTTATTATTTAATGGGGCGTCAGCTAGCCCTTCTGCGTTTCAATAGAAAATTTGTACACTCTCCCACCATGTCACTTGGTGGGTGCAATTTTGCACTCCTTGAATGATTATGATGGGGGAGTGTGCAAAAATTTCTATTGAACGTAGAGAAGGCCCGTAGTATTGTCTTTAAGATAAGTTTATATGTAACTGTGCTGTCCTAGAGTTAAAGTTCTTAGAATTAAGTTTATATGTAACTGTGCTGTCCTAGAGTTAAAATTTATTAGAATTAAGTTTATATGTGACCTCTGATCCTGCTAGGATGTTATTTGACAACCTAGGGGATCACATGGGGATAAAGTGTGCTGTCCTAGGATAAGTTTATATGTGACCTCTGATCCTGCTAGGATGTTCTTTGACAACCTAGGGGGTCACATGGGGTTGTATAAAACTGTGCTGTCTGTTTCGTCTTTCGAATTTCCTCTGATCCTGCTAGGATGTTCTTTGACAACCTAAGGAATCACATAGGGATAAAGTGTGCTGTCCTAGGATAAGTTTATGTGTAACCTCTGATCCTGCTAGGATGTTGTTTGACAACCTAGGGGGTCACATGGGGTTATCCGTAATTAAGATATAATCATATGTATATAATCATAATCATAATAATCATAATCATATGTATATAATCATCTTGAAACAGTCTTTAGGGACTATTATTTTTATTTTATTAATACTATTCTGATTTTATTTTTATATTAAACAAACACTGTAATATAATGAATTCCGAAAACATTAATGTTATTATTTCTGCGATTAAAATATTACAACATAACGGTATAAATATATCTGATAATCTTAATCCTGAAAAAATTCTGTCTGACTTTGAATCATTAGAACAACGGAAATTAGAGAACAGGTACACTTTGCCATCTGATTATAAATTCATGAAGTTTATCCAGCAGGCAATGTTACAGTCGCTGGCAACAGTTACTGATGATCAGGTAAAGCTGTTTGTGCCTCTCTCAAACGCTATTGACAAAATTAAGTTAGAATTATCTCATGAATGCGAACAGAAAAAGATTGTGAACCTTCGTATAAGACAGTTAAGAGAGCATTGTGAAAATGAAAGTGAAGGTGGAGTTAATGTGATAATGGCTAAACAAAATCCCTGGCAAAACTAGTATACAGGTTATTTACTTATAATAATATTTTATTCTGATAATTACAATTTACCCCAGTAAAAAAAAAATTATTCTGATCCGAGTTAGATTCGGATATTTTTTTTTTTTTTTATTTTTTGTTTTTTGTTTTGCGATAACGCTCTATGATCTCACATACAGATTAATACTTAAAACTTCATTCTGTAAATCCAAAATACGTCTTATTTGGTCTGTAAGTTTGAAATGTATCCTTGATAATAACGGATTATGCACACATAGATAAACGGGGTTAATTGGTTCAGATACAATTAAATACCCGGGTGGAGCTTGAGGACTGAATGAATATAATATATACCCCTGCTCAGCAGCGCTACTTTTTGAAAGATCTACTTGATAGCTGCCATCAATTACATCACATACTAGATTGACTGCGATCGTTGATGTCATATTAACAATACCAGGCGAGATATGACGGCCTCCACCGTATGGATCATTATTGTGTTTAAGAATAACCGGTGGTGGGGCTATTTTTATCCACGCTGCAAATACTTTAGGGAAATGTTCGTTAATAAGATCAATGACTGATTTTTTTAGTTTAACAGTATCAAATCCTGGTATCATAAATGTTTGTAATTGTTCTTCTGTTATTTTATAATGATCACGAAATACTTGTTTCAACTTTAAGCGTCCTTTTTTAATATCTAAACTTTCTTTTCCACTAAGAATATCTTCTTCTAATTGTTTAGGAATAGAAGTTGCTCCTAAAACAATACATCGGTTAGCAAAAACCAAATCAACGATGATTGTATTTAAGTGTTGTATCGTTTCAATTACCTGTTGTTTTATATCGTTGTTATAATTCTGTGATAATGCTGAAAAAAGAGTTTGTAAATCACCGAACACACGTGTGTATTTAGAATTAATTGGATTTAAAAATCTTTGAATACCTTCCCCATAAACTATATCCTTTTCATGACGATCTGGTCCTTCTCTAATAACATCAAATAACCCAGTCCGATACGCAGGAATTACTACATTGTTATTCTGATTAAGAAATTCAAATATATATATATACATTTCGATATTCTGGACGTTTTATAAATTTTTTTTTCCGTTATGAGAAATTCATTTTTGGTTGGTTCTGGAATTCCATTTGACTTTTGGTCTGGGGAAACATCAGGCCATCCTAACACTGATCTGATCGAACTTTGATAAATATCTACAACATAATCAGGAGAATTTATTTCAATCGCCGCTGATAATGTTGGTTCGTAAACAGTGATTGCTATTTTGGATTCTTTTCCTGTGATAGATTTAATTCTGCGTTGGAACTCATCATTCATCTGTTCTATTTCATAACTGCCCGTTGAAATTCCAATAACTTGCCAATCAGGAGTTCCATCAGGTTTATTCTTACTTGCAAATACAAGTGAATTGTTTGCTGGTAGTCCACCAAACGATTTTGACCTGATATTTGGCCAGCTATTATAAACTCGTAATTGTGCTAGCGCTATTTCACTTGCTGGAATTGCAGTTGGAAAGTTATCGTTAAATTCAGGATTGGTCGAACTTAATGATATCATAGTAGTTTTTGTATGCGTTGTATTAGTGACGATCTGTTGTAATAGTTCTAACGCTGACATTATTTAAAATACTCCGTTATTTAATTATTATTTTAATAGAACGCATTGCGTTCTTTCGGGAATTCAATTTTCCCTCTTATCACAAGTTACTTTATCACTAGAATCGCTAGAGAACGCGTTGGTTTCCATTCTAAATGCTTCATCGTAGGTTTTCATTATCGTTGCGAACTCCTCATCGGATATTTTGCCATCGCTGAGGTACGCAGAAAGATACGATGATGGTTTAGAATAAGATGTTGTTGCTGTGTGTAGTTTTATTATGTAATCGTGTAATTTATCATTTGTACACGTAGATATCTTCTTAGCGATAATACTGAGAATGCCTGCGATAATCGTTGAAGTTCAAACGACAATTGTAACAACTGCAGGTGCTGTCATTGTTATTGTTGATAATAATAATCCGGTTCCAGCAATAACAGCGGAAACTGAGTAAACAATTATATCAATAACAACCATACGTCTGCGATATTTTTTACTTTTACTGTATAATCGTCGATGATATTTTTTTAGTTTGGTTTGACTCTCACATACATGAGCGTATCTGTGACGTTGAACGTCGATAAGCGACTCAGTCACTCGATTCATTATACAATTACAACGTCATTTAATTAAGTATTTAAACAGTTTCAGCTACGAATTCCAGACACCACCAGTAACGTCTCGGGGGTATTTCCGTTGATGTCAACGTAAACGTTTCTTTGGTGTCCTTGGTTAGCATCACCAGTAGAGGATTATAATATACATTCGGTGATGATGAAGTGGCCGCAGTAATTTCGAAACCGTACAGGGATAGCCTGTATAACCCAGTTACTTCTGCGGTATGTTCGAGAGTGTTATCGCACGGTGTCCACGTTGATGATCCTGATACTACTATGTACACGATATTTTTAATTTGTCCGTGTGGGATTTTAATCAGATTAGTTTTTTGAACAATACTAGGTATTCCGTTAATAATGTCGTTGAGTTTCATGTTAATTTCGGAGAGTTTGATATCAACAGTTGGTGGAGTTCCGAAAAAATCATTAATAGATCTGTTTATGTTTCTACGAAAATTTAAAAACGTTTGTATGTGATTAACAAAATTAGTATTGAGTGTAGTCATTTCATTATTGAGTGTAGCTATAGGAATTTCCTTATCGTCTACATATTTCTTCGTTGCAGCGTCGAAATCTGATTCTGGTGTTCTAAGATTATTAATACCATTATTATTCATATTGAGAAATGCACGCATTATACCACCGTTGACTAATACGTACTTAGATTCTTGATCATCGACGTATTTTTTTGTTGCTGCATCTGTATCTGCGGCTGGGTTTCCAAGGTCTATAATTTTATTTCGATTCATAATAATGTCACCGGTGATTGAATCACCAGCTCGCTTGATAAAATCGTTAACTGACTTACCGGAATCTTGTATTTTACCTTGATCAGCAAAAATAACGATATTATTAATAACCGCGGCGGGAATTCGTATAAGAACATCTAACAGTTGTATATTGATCGTTTTTAATCGTCCTTGTTTATCCTGAAAAACAACGACTTCATTTTGATCCACACTTGTGATATTTAATAAATCATCGATTTCATTTCTGAGCTGATCAAGAGTTGCATATTTAGATAAATCGACTTGCTGCTGAGCTTTGCGAGAAGATCTTTCATAAATATCTACCATTATATTTACTGATATCTGTTTAAGTGTGACAACGTGGTACATTCATGCACGAGTTTATGAGGTGGTGTTGTTGACTTTGATACAACATCAAGTACAGCGAGTACTTCTCGACCACATATTGGCGGATCCGTTAATTTTTGTGTTGGTAATGTTGAATACCAGATTTTAGAACGCATCGAATTCTTACTTTGCATAGCAGTACTCGTGTTAACATACTCTAAAAATTCTTTTGGTGGTGCCAACCCATACGAATCAAAATAAATAATTCCACGTGGATCAATTGCAAATGCCACCCAATGAATGCCTGGGCCAGAGGTTTTATCGAGATTAATAATACCAGTTTCATGTTGCCTTGCAACGGTAGGTAATTGATCACGCATAGAAACTCCTCTAAAGTTTTTTATATTCAGTTGCTTAGCAGCATTAAGTAAATCAAAATTAGACATAGGGAGAATCATCGAATTCGATGACGAAGTTACCGAGGCAGTCTTAGACCTTTTCCGTACCATGAATATGGGGTCCCTGGAAGTCTTGGACCGCGACCGTATACTGGGCCTGATAATCTTAGACGGCCCGGCTGTGGAACGTTTGGTGCTCTTAGACGTCTTTCGTGTTGTTTTGCCCGTGATCTTTTTTTAAGTTTTCTGCGTGCATAATTCCTTGACCCGTTGCTTTCTTTAATGCCATTCCAGCAGCGGTTCCAACAGCGCCTAATGCAGCTGCTTTTGCAACAGCTGGGGCTGCAGCGGCTATTATTGCTGGTAACGCGGCAAGAAGTGAAATATGCCACCCGCTCTAACGATGTCTTTAATGACACTCGCAGAAAGATTAAGTTTTATACCTTTATTTAATTTTTTTTTGCTTCATTGAAATGCTTATGCTAGCTTTCTGATAATGATAGCTTATTCGGACCACCTGCGATTTGTTCTCGCTTTAGTGATATTTTTGCCGCACAATTATTTTTTGATGATGATTGTAGCTTTTTAATCTGACCAGGAGTCAGACTGACATTAACTAGATATGACATTTATAATTATTATGAGCGATCATTACATGTTTTCTACTGGGGCATCAATAACTCTCATTCGTCCACCAACACCTTCAAGTAATATTAATTTATCGCTCAGTATAACAGCGACAGCTCTGTAATCAGGAATAGTTACAGCATCTCTGTTTACGCTAGCTCGAAAAGTTATATCAACGACGGACTGTCTGGTTAAATCTAAATGTTCCAGCGAAAAGTAATAAATCGGATATAATGTTGTAAAATCTAACTGTGATATTTGCAAACCAGAATCAATATTCTGATCACGCCCCATGAATGTCATTAATCAATGATATGCACGTGCAACATGATTATTTTCAAAATTTAGCAACACTTCTTCAGAAGGTTCTTGATGTCCGTTTATCCTTAAAGAAACCTCAGAAACACCGAGTTGATCAAATATCATTGTGCTTAGATTTTGTGAGTCTACTCGTTCAGTATTTTGAAGCGCAATAAATATATGTCTTGGTGCAGAAACACCTTGCTGTGATGCTATTTGCCAAGTAAATAAACCATTAACTGTACTCTGCACAGCATCTGTGGTCATTGTCAACCATGATAACATTGATTTACCACCTTGACTCATAAAAGAAAGTAAATGTTCTTCTTCAGGTATTGTTGGAGTCATTACTGGCATCCATAAAGAAAATTTTGTTAAATTTACTATACCAGCATCAGTACCAGCGGGTCTCCATATTGCATCATCGTCGGTACCTTTTCTTACAAGTACAACTGTGTGTTTGGCTCCGAAAATGACTTTTCTGACATTTCTACTAAAACCAAAGATATGTGATAATGGAATCGCACACGAAAATGCTCTCCTTGTACCGCTTAACATTGCTCGACGTGATCTAAATCCTAAGTTAAAATCTGGATCAACGCCATGAACCACCAGATTTACATCAGCATCAGCGGCGCCGGCGAAGTTTCTTGGTCGTCTTATATCATTTTGTTGATACTCTGGAAAATTAGAAGTATCTTTTACAAACATCATTGATGGACCAGCTGATCTTGAGTGATCATCACTATATCGCGCAAGACCAAGTATCGTCGTGGCAACATCAACATCATTATAGATTGCTTCAATATTTTTTCCATCAATTATGTATATGGCGCGTTTGAATAAAGCCATAACACCGTTGTTAACAAAACCAACACTAACATCAGCTGCGTATGGAGTATTATCAGCTCGCAAAATTTCACCTTCAACCTCGATAAATGCTTCGGCGGGTAAGAAGTATTTGCTTGTATCCTGAACTTGCAGCTCAATTTGTCCACGCTGATTTGGCTCTAGTGCGTCATAAGAATAATACTGATAATCGCGCACAGATTCATCTTTTAAAACTGGTGCATCCATGTCAAACGTGGGATCAGATATACGCTTGAACATATTTATTATTATCGTCTTCGTCTAACACGAAGACCGCTTCTTGCTATCAGACTAGCGGTTATATTTTTTTCTTTTTCTAACCCAACATTAGTGTTGGTAGCCAACTCTGCTAGTTTTTGATTAGCAGCTTGATTTATTATTTTACTGACATTTGCGGGCATCACTTCAGTGCTGGCCAGTTTCACTGGTTGAGGTTTTCGTCGTATTAATCGCGCTAGTCTATCATTGATTGCTGAGAATGCTCTGCTAGCAACATCACCAACAGCGCCAATAGCTTTTTCAAGAACAATGTCAATAGCTTTCATTCCTAGTTGCTTTGCAAGCGGTATTGCTTTTGGGGCTATCCTTCTAAATAGACCCTGAACAACATCACCTAGTCCATCTCCGTAGGTCGTTTTGTATACTGGTAATCGTGAATTTATTACCCTAACCATGGTTGGTCTATGAGTATTGTGTACTATCATATTATTATTAAGTGATTTTATCACTAATTGCATCTAATTACATACTCAGTCACTACGATAATCATCGGCGATTTCATTAATAAGGGACCGATACACATTAATATGCATAACACCACCTGTAAATAATCGTTTACAAATATCAGCTGCTTCATTAATAATTTCTGGGGAATTATTGCCAGCTCGTTTTCCCCCAATGAGAATTTCTAGTCGATCAACATCAGCAAGGACGTTATTAGGACAAGTAATAAAGCCACTTCCTAAACCACTTCCAGTTGCGCCAGGGTCTTGATATTCTTCCTCTGTTGTTCTAACTGGTTGTCGTTGTGATGGTAATTCAAATTGTTGTGGTAGTGATGGTAGTAGTCGTGGTGATCGTTGTGGTTGTGGATAATCACGAAGTGATTGTGGAAATTGTTGAACTTGTTCTCCAAGTGTTTTTACTGGCTTCTGTAATTTAAATTGTTTAGCTCATTAGATATAATTTTTGGAATATCAGTAGCAACGCGATATACATCCCTAATCCAATTGACAGAGCTTAGAGATTTAACATGTTCTGGTTTTACATATTTTTGTCTTTCATTATATCCAAACGCGGCAATATCAATTAATTTTTTTGGATCCCTGATAGCAGCAATACCTTCAGGCGTAAATTTATCTATTATCTTAGTTCTTGGTTTAGTTGTTGTTGTGGTTGTGGTTGTGGTTGTGGTTGAGCTGCTTGAATACGGCCAGCAATATCAACAGGTAATGTTTCAAGAGCTCTTTGTGTTGCCTCAGTTGCTGTAACAATTTTCTTTGTTGGTTCGATAATCGGTTTAAATAATTGTTCTGCACCTTCTGCAAATTCCACTTGAGACTCCTGACGAGCTTGTAGTTGTTGTTTGACTAAATCACGGACGGGTAAATATTTTTTGATTGCATCTAGTCGCTCTCGAGCTAATCTAGCTGAGTGTGGTTCTCCAATCATTATTGATAATATTTATAATGGCTGTTTAATTTACAGCAGCAGAGGGGGTGAACGACCAATGTTGAGTGACCAGCGCGTAAAATAAACACACCATAAAAAAACCCAAAGAGTCAGAGAGAAAGTAACGAGGTAAGCTAACCCTAGAGAAATCTCATGGTCAGTTAGAGGTTGTGGTTTAACGTTATTGACCTTAAGATTTCCTTTTCGTAGGAAGGCTTATTTTTCATAAATAATGTCTCGAACAAAAATGGTCTGTTCACCCCCTCTGCTGCTCCCCTTCTGCGTTATTCATCTGTAACTTCCGCCTTGGACTTCTTTTGGTACTTCTGGTACCCTTGTTTCCGTTTCCAGCTCTCCTTGTCGGTACTTCGGTACCCTCACTTCCGTTCTCTTGGCCCTCCTCGTTGGTACTTCCAGTACCCTCATTTCTGTCTCTAGCCCTCCTTCCTCGCACAACTGCCTATCTCTGCGTGCTCTCCACGTCTTCTCCTCGCTAATCTTCGGGTGGCGTCCGATCCCACCCGGAAAATTTCCTGTGGATTAGAAGGGATGATAAATGATGCCTCCTTGTTCGAACATAGGAGAATTAACACACTCTCACGGATCTTTTATCGGCATAATGGCAATTAAATCATTTGGTCAACTCATACACGTCTTCTCCAGTGCTTGTTGCAATTTTGTTGTACTGCTGTTAGAGATAAGTGGACACAAAGGACTAGCTCTTCTGCCATACAATGCCAAACTTCTTAATATTACTCAAAATCAACAAGGGCAGTATTTTGATTGGTCCAAATGTTTACACAATTTTGAACCGAGTAAACTTTTATGACAGAGGGTCCTGGTTGTGTTAACTGCATATTTCCAGCTAAGTTATCCTCTTTGGTATTAGTGACCTCCTCTTCATGCACGTGAGTACTCAGAGAACTAAACTCTCCAGATTTAATCAAGTGCTGGTCTCTAGTCCTCTCAGCCTGTATAAAGGTGAAAAAAAAAAAAAAAAAAAAAAAAAACTGGAAGGGCCAAAACAACTCTGGTTATAATTAGGGTAATGCATTTCAAGGTTTTAGAGTCGTCTATTCAATCACCTGTGTCTTGAGTATAGGTCAAACATTCCTTAGTTTACAATCGAATTTTAATTTGTTATTGTTCATTGGCTTAAAAACAGAATGCATACCAGGTGTCTGGAAAATGTATGTACTATAGAAAAATATTAATGGTGAAAATATGTGTCCAGAAATTAGAGGGTATGGATCCCTTCCTTTGAAAATGTCTATACAATAACTATTTAAGGTTAACATAGTGCCAGGTCTTTGCTGTAATATTTAAGTTTTGTCATCTTCATGGGTAGACAGTTCTAAATGGCACCATGATTGACAGGAAGCAGTTTTCATTGTTACATGTTACATCATCCTTAATTAATGTCAGCATGTTTTTGTTTTGTAATTTCATGGTGATTGATTTTGTAATCTTGTCTGTTTTTGTGCTGTCTAATATTGTAAAGCAGTTAGAGCTTCTAAGGATTAGGCACTGTACTAAGTCCTCATTATTATTATTATTATTATTATTACATCCTACTGCAACTCTATCCTCATTCAGTAGATTCAATGTGCGCAAGGATGTCATGTAGATCTGAACTGTACCCTTAGTGTCATATTTATTGTGGGTCTACCAATTGTATACAATAGTATGAAAGTGGTCATTTGCTCTACTTGTTAATTTTTTTAGCTACGCCTGACTCCTAATAAAAAGAGTGTTAGTATTCTTCCTTTGTCCACTCATGTTCCATTAGGCTTGAGGAGACTGTCTCATCAACTGTAAATACCACATATTACTGTCAAATTTTACATGACATAAGTTCATATTTGTGCGACTTGATAAGTTCATTGTGTCCAGCTCCTGGGCTGGTACTTTGATAATGGGCATTTATCTAGTCAGCTTCATCCGTGGCTCTACAGTGCTGTTGGTCAGGTTGAAGTTGTGGTCAAAATGCAATATCTGATGCAACACCATTGATTGACATTGTTTTACCAACTGCTCACTAAATGAATCACTTCTTTTCTTTTGACCATTCTGGTGATCTATCACTAGTTTCTCCATCAAGAAACTTTCACGTTGCTGCTTTTGAATGGTATAGATTCTTTCATGCTGTATTTAGTGCAGGGCCTCACCTTCAACCAGGTATCTGTGAAGTATGAGAACTCATTTTCCCATCAAAGTTGTTGACATTCATGTCAGTATTGTCACAACTGAAGATTACAAGATATTCACAAGATAAGAAAGTGTCAATATACCTGTTGTACACATTTTTATAACTAATAACGTGTTCAGCAAAATGAAAGAACTGGAAAAGGTCTTTCAACTGAATAACTTGAAATGGAGTGTTTACATGGAAAGGTGGGGGGGAGGGTTTGGTTGGAATGAGGTGGAAGGCAGTAGGTTAATACTTTCTGCATGTGACATTATGCACTAAATCCTGATCAACGCTGGGAGCAAAATTACATGTTCTTCTTTCTGTATTATTCTGTTCTATTCTGCTGCTCCTCAAGAAGGATTCATTCCTGATTATATTAATTGACAAACATCAAAAGGCTGCCAGGAACACGAGATATTGCTTCCTCCTTGCCGATGTGAAATCCTCATGATGGCAGGATTGGGCCACTGTGTTACAATATCAACAACAGGGAAATATAAACTAGCTAGTAAGCTACCATGATAATTTTAAGACATTTTGATTCCAATGATCTCTGCCAGTTTTTGGAAATTGGAACATGTTCAAAATTTGATTGGCATGTATAGCATGTATTTATTATGAAATGCTTAGTTGCTCATTGTCATGTACTCTTACAAATTGCTAGCATTTTCGTCATTTGTAGTGGACATCAGTACAGTACTTCGTCATTTTTATACTTTCCATGGGAGCCATAGAGTACATTGCCTTATATATCAGACCACCTTATAAAGTAACATTACCAGTGTGCATATAATTTTACCTCTAAATAATGAATAGTGATCCATGACTATAACCACCTTATAAATGGAGTGCTGTATTCATAAATAAATGAGGTCTGTCAATGACAGCTATCTCAGTCAGGTCACATTATCTATCCCTTAGACGTGAAAGCACTAACACTGCATGCTTTTTGTTCATGAAGAAAACCAAACCATGGCAACATAGTTTCTTCTGTTGTTTGTGGTTTGTTTTTACCTCTTCAAACTGTTCAGAAGATATCAGGTAGTTTTTTTTGGGGGGGGGGGTAACAGAATTTCTCAGTGCATGATACAATTGATGGAGGAAGAACCCAGAAAAAATCTCAGTAGAACCACTGCCCCACAGGAAGCTACTGGCAAGCTTTATCACATACCCACAATGGCTGAGCCCAAGGCTCGAACCCACATGGACAAAAGTGAAATGGCAGTGACTGGTAAAAGTAAGCATTTTAGACCAGGGTCCCCATATCAGGTAATTTTGTTTTTCTGAGGCAACCATTTGCATTTAATCCTCAAAGTATCTCATAACACTTTGAAGATTTGTTTGTCATTCATCTTCAGACACTTATCATCCAGGCAAAATATGCATGCCTCCAATGTGAATTTTGTAAAGTAAAATACTGTATATACTCACGTATAAGTCAATCCATCTTTAAAGAACACAGACTCAGATCTATTGGACTGAACTTATAAGCTAGTATATAGAGTATAAAACAGTGGGATCTGCATTTATATTTAGACCACTTATTCTACCATTACGTACTACAGCATTTGAGTAATTTTACTAGGGACAAGGGCAAAGCTATTAAGACTGCTTTAATTTTTTCCTGAACTGAATACAGAAGCAGCTCTTTTGGCAGTCACTAGATTTTTCAAATAATTTTTTTTTGCCCACACGGAAAAAAAAAACAACTTTTGTCTCATACACTGCTTCCTTTAGTGTTGACAGTGATAGAACTCATTTCCCCATTGTTAACTTTGGTGATCCCCACAAATAATGCATTTTATTAACTCAGCAGGTCTTTACTTTTCAGATTCAAAAAAGACTCCAAAGTTACTTAAAAGCCCGATATGACTATTTTAACTATATGTACCACTTAGAAGCAGTACGTTTTTTAGGGAAGAAAAGAAGTAAATGATACTTACATACATGTGGTGCACCAAAAATGAAGAACTTGTAGTAAAAGTCATACAGGTCATGTATGTGCATTTACTCAAATTAAATATAATTTTGTTGTTGTAAAATATAATACTAATTTTGTTTAACCAAAGTCTATTCAAGCCTGATTATTGAAGGTTCTGCACCTTAAATGTCATAAATAGACTTCCAAACTAAAAGTATTGATGGGCTTTTAGAATGATGGCCAGGTACTGAACTTGGTCAAGAAAAGAGCATGTCAAGTCTAATCATCGAAATAGTGGTTAGCATGAATTTGTTTATCATCATGCATAGATTTCATTGTGACATCACAATGTGCAACATTCAATTCTGATCGTACTAGGTCACACCTTTAGTTAGACCTTGTCCAAAAATGTCCATGTACTTTAACATTGAGCTGCTGTATGAACTTCTTGGGTCGTGTAAATAATGACCTTCCAAAGCAATATGGCTGTAAGAGGATCCAAATAAAGTGAAGAATTGCCATTTAAAGGTATGTAGAATAAAATTCTAGAAAATTACACCCTTTACTGAAATAATTAGCAATGAATGACTACATGACCTGTATGATTTTTGCTATAGCAATTGTCACATATTAGAAAGTTGTTGGCTATGATAGGTTTGACTACATTTTACAAACAAAAATTCTTGTCTGTGTAAGATCTTCTTGACCACATATCATGCTTTCACTATGAAGTAGTAAAACTCATTTTAAAAAATCCTGTGAAATTTTATCATGAGCAACTGAGGGTATAATAATAACAATATTTATCCCTAATATAACATGATACTTGGGTCGGGAGGGGGGGGACATAGCTGTCAACCGCATTACGTGCCAAACTGCAGCAAAGTGAAAACAGCATTTTGTACTAACATTCAGTATAGCAAGAACCATATGTGTACTGAAAAACAGCATAGTATAAATAATGGAATTTTTCACAATAATATCGGGAATCGTGTTATAATGTATAATGAAGCACATTATGACAAAGGAGAATTGTAATGGCTGCAGAAAGTGATATGTTATCATTATATATGTATGCCATGGTCCTAAAAGAACAAAACAAACTAATGATGATTAGCAACTGTAAATTGTTCTATACGAGAAATTTTAACTATTCTGTATGTGGATGCTACTTTGTACTACCTTTAACATTTGAAGTGCAAAGGAGTTCAAGTAAGTTTGACAAACAGTACATTTGAATTCACACAATAAAATCATGTAAAATTCACTTTCTATTTTTTATAATTATTATATTTACTAATAATTAACAAATGCAGTAAACCCAGGCTATTGACAGGTCATCCACTGAGCTCACAGAAATTGTTTGATTTGATCACAGATTCCTTAGTTACACGCATGTCAAGATAAACTTAATTTGAATAAGACCTAAAATATCAGATCAATTGTTCAAGTGGGTTGTATATGAAGGTGATCACATTAGCTGGTTTAACTGTATGTTTACTCAGAAGGATTGGCTGTATGATCATTTAAGAAGAAAATGTATTGCTTGCAAAGCTACACCAAGTCTTATTGACATTAACAAATCTACAGAAGCGGTCCCGACTGGCCCAGTGGTCTAAAGCGCTCACCGTTACGGATCACTGCCAACTCACCTCTGTCTGCGTGGGTTCCAGTCTCGGATTCGGCCAATGTGGGTACGTGAGAAAGCTTGCCAGTAGCTTCTTGTGGGTCGGTGGTTCTTTCCGGGGTTTTCCCGGGTTCTTCCTCCACCATTAATATTGGCCGCCATGTATAGCCTATCTTGTGCTGAAAATGGTGTTAAACCATACAACAACAACAACAACAAATATACAGGATTGTGTATTACAGGAAGCTTAGTTCAGAAAATAAAAGAAAAATAATTGCAAGTATTGTAAATTTATTACGGAATATCCTTTTTTATTTTCATCTTTACTATATAAATTTGTAGGCAGTTACTACTGGAGCGGAAGGCATGCTCTCTATGGATATAACTGGGGGGAGGCTGGGAGGGTGTATGTGTATTATGATTGGGTTAGTTTCTTGAAGAAACATATTTTAGTAGGAAAAGTTTTGTTTCTTCTTTAAATACGTTACCCAATCATAATACCTTAGGAGAATAGGTAAGAGGTGAAGGGAGGTACATCCTCTTACCCTATAGATACCATCTCCAGTCCGCTAAGGTATGTGAGACAGCGTCTGAGTAACCCAACTGGAGGGGACTCCATCTGTCGGGACGCGTTTTCAAATAGGGAAAATTTTCCCTCCCGCAAATCCAGTGGGAGTCATTATGAAGCTGAATCTTAAGAAGCCGTTGACCTGGAAGGGGGAACCTGTTCAGCTGTGGATATATTTCTCACCAGATTGAACTGGGCCCTTTGGAGATAACAGCTAGAGAATGTGGTCTCCAATCTCCATCCCACGGCTTGAAAGATGTCGGCTAGAGAACAGTTCTGGTCAAATGCTAATCAATTGATGCCAATTGCTCTAACCTCATGAGCTGAAAAGCACAATAAGTTCATTGAGGTGGTGTTATTTTTCAAGATGCAGAACGAATACCTCACTTAATCCAGGATGAGATAGTATGTTGATATATCCCCCTGTTCTTCTTGAGAGGTAAATATAGGCGCAATATCGATCGACACAGCGGTTCTATTCTATTATAGTACCACGTCAAAGCCAGAACTGGGTATGGTAGGTGGTCTTGAGTTGATGTGTCCAGACTAGACAGAGATTTCATGACAAAAGTCTGGTTACCCGCGGAAGGCAGCCTGTTCTTGGCGATGGAAGAGAATGCCACGATAAATAAGACTGACTGTCTTGTTGGAACTGCATGTAAGTCAGGTCTGCTGATAGGGTATATATTTGCTAATTCTGCCTGCCATCACTAATGCCACGAGGAAGCAAGTCTTCCATGAAAGGTTCACCAGAAATGCCCTTAAGAGTGGTTCATAAGGTGTCTTGTTCAGCCAGGTTAATACCCAAGATAGGTTCTGCTTTGGGCACAGGGTAACCTTTTTGGCTGTGGATAGTCAAAGATGGAGAAAAGGTCAGAAAAGTCCTTGTTTTGTCTGATATCCTCTCCTCCATGGTGATGAAATGTGTCAGCAATTGTAGAGCAATAAGTTCTTACCATACTTGGTGCTAACTTTCTCTCTTTGAAGAGCATAATAATTAAGCTATTTGCAACAGAGGTGCCTGGAAAGGTAAGATGTGTTCATTTGTGCACCACTAGATGAAAACATGCAATCTGGCTTCATATGCTCTCAGAATGGAGGGCCTTCTTGCTAGAGCGATTCTCTCCATGACTGGTTGTGAGAATTGTTTATTTCTGAGGGCCTGTTTAACATGATCCAGACATGCAGGTTCAGTAGCCCTGGGTAGAAATGAAACAACTGCCATCATGGTTATTGGAGCAGATTAGGGAAAATCCAAAGAGTTTCCATTGTGAGATTTATGAGGTCGTTGATCCACGGCTTCTCCCATCTGAGTGGTGCGATGAGGATAATGCGACACTGATTCTCTTGCTTTCTGTATCAGTTTGGAATCAGAGGTGATGGAGGGTAGGTGTCTGCATCCAGGCCATTCCAATCTATGGATAGAGCATCAACTGCCCAGGTTTTTGAGCCTGGGACTGGGGCTACAAAGGTTGGAAGTTTGGTACCAAGTTTCCACCTTGTTGCAAATAGGTCCACCAATGGTCGGTCCCATCAGGTACATGTCTGAGTGAAACCAAGGGATGAAGAGACCATTCCATCTGCATTAGTTGATTGTTCTTGGACAAAAATTCAGCTGGTATGTTAGGCGTCCCAGGATAATGGGAAATTTGTACATGGAATTGTTGTTGACAGCACCACTTTAGAAAGTCCCACACCAGGATGCATGGGGCTGGGGACTTGGCTCCTCCTTGTCATTTGAGATAAGTCACCACTGTAGAGTTGTCGAACAGAATGAGAACTACCGTGCCATTTAGATATCCTTACCACCATTGTTAGGCTTTCACAATGGCTGTAATCTCCAGAATACTGATATGCAAATGTCATTCATGGGGCGACCATGCACTGCTGGCTTCTCAAAAGGATGGTTGTAGGTGGGCTCCTGTCTTCTGTATTTACATCGGTACAGAATGTAATCTCAGGCTGTTGTACTTCAAGATGTATACCTGCCGTGAGCCAAGAAAGGATGCCACAATTCTGCAGAAGGTGCCACAATTGTGTGCAGATGGTGAGAGCTGGTCCAGTGGGCAAACGTTTGGGCTCCTTTGGTACAGAAGAATCATTTTCAAGGGGCACATAAAAAGGTGACCTATAACAATGAGGTATGCAGCTGCGTTGATCAAGCCTAATAGGCGAAGGAATTCATGTGCAGATAGAATTTCCTAAAAAAGCAAACATGGTTTGGATTGTCAATGCCTGATCCTGAGGAAGATGAGCTATGTTGCCTGTGTACTGAACTCAGTACCTAGGTGAAAAAATTGTTATCATGGAACTAGAACAGATTTTTCCTTGTTGACGAGAAGCCCTGGTTGGTAAGCATGTAACAAGGGTTATCATGTTGTGTTTAGATGTAACTCACCTGATGTTTCTGCAGGATGTCATCCAGGTAAATGGTCCAAACATGTGTTATTTACTCAATTCATTAGAGAAGTGAAGACCAAGGGCAGATGTTGAGCCCCAATGGAACTGCCCTGAACTGTGTCATATGATGTAGGTTTATCACAGGAATGTCCTGGAAGCCTTGTGAACAGACATGAAGGTATGCATCTTTTAAGTCCACACAGATGGCAAAGTCTCTTTTTTGGACGGCATTCAAAATATACCATTGTGTTTCCATTGAGAACCAAGGGGCTTTAATGAATTGATTGAGGGCATTTAGGTCAATGATCGGATGCAGAGTGCAATTTTTGCCTCTGGGATCAAGAAAAGTCTGGAATAAAATCCAGAGAAACATTGGGACAAAAGATAGGACTCTCCCTGTGCATTATCCGCTTTGGTTTGAGAGAACCGTGGCTTTCGTTGGGTGGATCCTTGATAGGACCATTTTCAGAAGTCTGTGACCTATGTGTGGCCCTTGGGTCCTTTTGTGATTTCACATACTCTTCCTGTATCGATGCTGTGGTTGTGGGGGAGGAAAACTGGTCTCCTTGCTGGCTTGTTTGCAGACCTCTTCAATCTGGCTGTTAAACAGAAGGTCAGTGGATAAAGGCAATGCTCTGAGCATGGCCTTACGGTGGTCCTTCAGGAAAGTGCAGGGAGAGAGCTCCGAGTCACATTCTGCCAATTGTAAATTTGTACCTGTGGTTACAGCATTGGCCAAAGTATGTTCAGCGGCTCTGTTCAGTAATTGGACCGTTCTTGAGACCAACTCCCATGCGTGCCCTGGGGTATTCAGAGTGGGAAATGGTAAGATATGTTCTGCCCATTGGAAGTCAGCCATAGAGATGAAGTCCAACATCTAAGCCACGGCAATGATATTGTGCACCAACTTCTAAGTGTCATCAAAGGCCATCCAATCCATATGTATGGACTATGGCTTTGTCATCCACAGAACAGTGATATCCCTGTCCGCTGCCGCGATTTTCCGATGAAATACTTGTGTACAGACCCGGCTGGTTGCGTGTGCAAAGTGCGCGTTACACACAGGCGCCGCCGAATAATACGTGCCAACCTTTCTGAAAGGCGCCAAACAGAGGTTTGGAAAGGCGCCAAACATTCATGGAACACACAAGAAAAACACCACGTGCCGGGTCTGCTTGTGTATGGCCAGGGTAGAACAAATGACGAACTGATGATGAAGGCAAGTCAGAATGTCTGTAACTCTTCCATACTGCAGAAGTAATTTCAGTTGGACTCTTATGTTTCATTATAAGATCAGCAAATGCTGGACGCTGGTCCAGGTTGCTGATGGAATGGGAAGATGAGGGCAGAATTCCAGGGTTCAAAGGTGGAAAACATACTCAATGGGGGCTCAGAAGGCTGAATCTTCTAGTGAAATCGGACAGTCTAGAATTGATGACATCATTTGGTTGCCTAAGATGAGGCTAAGGTCGCTGTAATGCTTGCGACTTAGCTGGTGAAGAGTGACGAGGTCTGCCGCTCACTAAACTCATAGAATGGCGTTAATTTAGAAACCCCGACTCCTAGACAGTAACGGAGTAAAGAGTCTCTTCTTGTGGCAGAGTGTAGAGAGATTGCAAAGCAAGATCTGTTGAAACTTGAGAACAAGCAACATCTTGGTTGCCTGAGATGAGGCTAAGATCCCCTGTAATGCTTGAGACTTAGCTGGCGAAGAGTGACGAGGTCTGTTGCTCACCAAATTTGTAGAATGCCCTGAATTAGAAATCGTGACATCTAGACAGTTGCTTAGTAAAGAGCCTTTTCCTCATGGCAGAGTGTAAGAGACTGTAAAGCAATATCTGTTGAAATCTCAGGAACTAATCTTGGCATCGTGCCGATGAGTGTTGAGGTGATATGTGGGTTAGCTGGGTTCCTGTACATGTCTGCAAATGTTGGGTATAACGTACTCGAATCCGGGCTGTTGGCGATTGAGCTCGTAATACTGTTGTTTTGGCCCTTCATGATTGCTAATATAAAGCCTAGGCCAGTCACAATGGAAATAGGCCATCCATGTGGGGAGGATATCTTAAGGATCATCAGGCTGGAAAAGGTTATGGGATGTTTTTTTCCAAGTAACCTGTCCGTATGTCTGCTGAGCGAGAGGGAACTTGGCTGTTTGTTTAGCTCTCCCTAACTATTCCACAATAGGAATAGTGTCTAACCCTGAGGAGGCAAGGTAGATAGGAGTCACCAATAATGTTGAGTCCTGTGGTGGTGACTTTGTTGTCAGAGATGGATTGGAGTGTGTCTATGTCTGGCGCTTCATGGCTGACGGGTAAGGGTTCACTTATCTCCTTTTTCTACCAGAAATTCTCACACTGAGGAAAGGTAGGCATACTGACTGGTTATGTCTTCGTCCTTAGCCATGCATTTCTGCACTCTGTCTATAGTTTTAATCTGTAAGACAAATAGAGCAGATCGTATGAAACTGTATCACCGCACCCATCTTTAGAACGCAGTGTCAGTGCAGAGATACAAATTGATAACAGACAGTCTAATAAAGCAATGAAGCATACAGATAAAATATAATGACAATACCACCTGTAGGGAGGATAAGTATAAACCTGTGAGCCTGCACCTGAGTTATTTGAATACAGAATGGGCGCAGAGCTAAACCGAATGATGGTTACCTGGAAAATAGCGATAGCAGACAATCGTAATTACAATGCTACCTGTAGGGAAGATCAAGGACAGTATGGTGTTCCAAGGCTATGGATGCCATGGTAATGGAAACTCACCTGTATGTACCTGTAATGACGGAATTATATTGTATAAGGAGTTTCTTAAGGGCTTTCTTAAGGGCATAAAGACATGTACGCATATAAATAATGCAGCATGAACCTATCTTGTGAAGTCACATAGGCTACCTGTGCAAGCGACTAAGTACTGTTTAAATATTATGGAATGCTTATCAGATAAACATCACTTAATCGTCGCCTATAGAAACATGCATCCAGAACTAAGTAAACTTTGTACAGAAAGATTGCCTGTACTTGTATGACCTGAACATAAGCAATGTTGAAATGTACACAAGTGTCTACATTAAACACAAAAATCTTCACCTAAAAGGGAACTGAGGCACAGTTATAGATATTTGTAAAGTAGGCGTGACTATCAATTATGATGCAATTTCCTGTAGGGAAAACCCACTGACTGCATGTAAAATCATTGAAGTTTGCACCCAAACACTAAGACTGCCTTCGAATAGAAACCGATATGTACCCATTCATAAAGGAATATATATATATATATATATATATATATATATATATATATATATATATATATATATATATATATATATATATATATATATATATATATTAGGAGTTTTTATAAGCGCTAGAGACTTGCATGTACATAAAATAATTATAGCCCGATTTTAATGTGAAGTCACTTTTGCTTCTTGTGCCAGTACCTAAATGTGTGACGATAACAAAGTGTTATCAAATTGTAAAGACAGAATTTGTTGGCATGGGAAGAGAAAAAGTTGGAAATATAGATGAAATATACTTTACTTAAAAGTGAAAAACTTCTCCAACTTGTAATGGTACATATCCCACATATATTCTGGCTTTTGAAAGGTCTCTTAAGATGAGAGCAAGCTCCTTGGCATGAGCAGAAGTAGTACCTGACAGGTTCATGTATTTTGCTACCAATCCTCATACCTAAGGGGAGATCACTCTGCCCTACTGCAATCTAGGTCAGCATACAACTTTTAGCTCTCTTTAGCACAAAAATAGTATTTGGGAGGGTTCGATTTGTTAGGTAGTAGTAGTTCTCCTAAGGTATTATGATTGGGTAACATATTTAAAGAACAAACCAGCTGTTCTTGTATCTTAATGATGAACTACAGCTGTACTTATCTCATTGATGATAATACCCTACACATTGAAATGGGAGTGGAAAAGGATGTATTTAATAGGTGCTTTATTTGAGATCCAGGAACATGTATAACATGGAAACCTTTTCACTACGATGCAGAAGCAATAAAATGCAGGTTGACCAAATTTTTCATGAAAAATAATCATACTTAAAATACAGTATGCTATGAGCTTTTTAAAAAGAACAGGTGACACATCTTTAAAACGCTTTTTCATTAAATACTTTATCAAGGGATATTTCTGTTGTCTACAACATCCATTACAGCTAACGAAACTCCCTAAAACTGAAAAATGCATTCAAGTTACATGTATCTACAGTGAAATATGAAACAGTTCATGTACTCAAACAAAAAGTATGAAGAAAAAAATCAGTATTGCAGATTATAAATTTACAATAAGAAATCCTTATGAATATATAATAAATGCCATTTCAGCTGTATGTCTGCATAGTCAATGAAAATTTTGCAATTTATTGAAAAACCGGCACATCTTTCCTGCCTGGAATGCTACATCAATAGAGGGGATACAAAATCCAACTGTTTCACATTCAGGTGCACATACCAGAAGTCTAAAAGATCAAGACCAGCTAGAATGGTTAATAACTATCCATATACCTAGAGTACTACACTCCTACCCATTACCTGGACATTCATCCTTGAATGTCACCCCGATTCACCTGTCAGTGGTCAAAACCCATTCTCAAGCAGACAACCATCTACTGTGAGTCAGACAAGCCCCAAATTAACAGAAGAGGATACAAAATATAACTTTCTCAGTTAAGGAATTGAATGTGGTTTATCAGACTCTCCGTAATGTACAGATAATACCAGACTAAATTGCTCAGATGAGTGTCAGACTCAGTCATGTACACATACTAGATTAAGTGGTCAAAATGAAAGTCAGACTCACAGTCTTGTACACATAATACTTGACTAAATGGTCCAGATGAGTGTCAGACTCAGTCATGTACAGATAATATTAGATTAAATTGTCCAAAAGAGTGTCAGACTCACAGTCATGTACACATAATATTAGCTTAAATGGTCCAAATGAGTGTCAGACTCACAGTCATGTGCACATAATACTAGATTAAGTGCTCCAAATGAGTGTCAGACTCACAGTCATGTACACGTAATGCTAGACTAAATGGTCTGGATGAGTGTCAGACTAAAAAAGAAAGAAAAGTCATGTACACATAATACTAGATTGTAATGTAGAATGTAATGTAGACTACATTATAATGAATGGACATTGTAATAAGAGAGCACACTATAACGTAGGACATTATAATCAGGGAGAGCTCTCATCACATTAATTGCAAACCACCCCGTTTACTTTTATGTCCGCTTAGACTGGTATTATGCCACCCTATTATATGCATTGAATGCAAAGACATGAAGCGTTGTCAGTCTACTGATTACTATTATTTGTCCATGCCACCAAATACATATGCATGCAAAATATGAATGCATTTCCCTGATTGTAAGGCAATTTTAGATCTTAAAATACAATTCATGTTAAAAACTGTTACCTTACAGTTGGCTTTATGGCAAAATGATAGGGAACATTTAACTCCAATCTATGTTTTACATGACACTCATCACAAACACAATTTCACAAAGATAAACAAAAAAGTTCAACAAGACTAGCCAAATAGTAATGTTAACTGGCAGACTGAAGGATTAGCCCAACTGAATCGTGGAAAACAAACTTCATATTTCATTCTTTGTTAAAATTACATCTAATGATACATTAGTGATATCCAACATGTTTTTACAACTTGATTAAAACAAATGTGGGTCTGATATTGCTCACCTGGCCAACATCTCCCTATTAGCCATATACACTGAGTTGGCCAAATACTCAACTCAGTGGGATCCTTTCTGTAAAAGTATTTCTGCAACGTTGATCAAATTTTTAAAGAAAACAATTGTTTCAAGGTTTCTATTTTTTATTTTCATCCACATCAACATCATATGTATAATATTAAAAGGACTTGTAAGCCATGATGCTTTCTGTCAAGGCTGGTAAGATCCTTTTCAGCATTTTTCTTTCTGCAGTAAAGTTTCAATTATTTCTATTTTAAGTTAAGGTGACTTTATTTGGTCGTATATCAACATCATTTGTATAAAAGTGAAAGCCCTTCGTGCTGTCTATCAAATTTAGTCAAATTCTATTCAGTGTATTTTGTTACGTATATGTAATTTAATTACTTGTGTGTTAGTTTTAAATTCTTTTTTTTTTAATTCTATTTTATTTTTGTTTCATTACATTTTATTGTAATGATAATTTTCATTGGATTTGAATCTCTTTTCGGAAAATTGGCTTGACCCGATTAGATTATAAGTTACTTCAGCACTATTTATAATTCATAGAGTTCGTAAACATCGAGTTAAAACGATTGGCTATTACCAAGGTCATTTCGGCCCATGTGTTAGCTAAATTGTAAACAGCCTTTCTTTTTTTATTTTTCCAGCGTGAGAATTTGATTTTTAGATAGGGCTATTCTTGCCTACGTGCAAATTGTCATTTTGTTTTAATTGCGCTGCTCGATGTTAAGAGGCCACGTGACCCATCACGCGGAACTGAAATGACGTTTTAGTTGGGTTTAATACTGATATCTCAGTGAAATTTAGTTAATCGTATCTTTACACCTTGAAGGTACCAGGTATTTCTATTGCTGATGTCAGATTGTTTTGAAGTTCATTTATTTTTTGGAATTTAATAATTTATTCTCTAGAAAACTAAACAAGTGTACTTTTTTTATAAAAAGTTCTGGGACAAAGTAATTCAGTGGAAATTTATTCTGGAATTCTAAACGGAAACATTATAAACTGTGATTCAACGAGGATCTATTGCTAACAGTACAACGACCTCATCTGATGTCATCACCTCCATATTGGAATTTCATCGAGATTCGAACCGGTATTCAATTAGAACTGTTTAGTGATAGGACTTACAGTTTTCAATTATAGGATTAAATTTCGTATTATATTCACAAACCGTAAGTCCTATTTTCTATTTTTTACGTTGTTTTCTAAGGAAATAAATCATTTTTGTTAAATTTACAAAGCTTGTTGGCTTCACTCTTTTCTTTTGTTACTTTTGTACGAGCCTACACGTAACAATTTTAACAAGAGTTCTTTCAAAGATTTATCATTTTTAGAAAGAATGGCCATATTATATAGTAGATTGGGATGGTTTGTATCTCTCTTAAAAGCCAAGATGCTTTTTTCAACTTTGGTCCAATTTTGTTACATTTTTCTGGACAAAAATATTAAAAGGTTTCTTTATTTTTCATAACAATGGCCATATCTGATGGCAGATCAGCATCAATTGTACAAACCACACACCAGTTTGTCCATGATACTTTCTGTCATAATTTGGTTAACTTGTGTTGATTTTTTAAAGTTGTTGTTTAAAGATATTTTATTTTTACTAATGATAACCATAACTGGCAATATGTCACTATTGTTTGTGCAAAATTTAAAGACCTTTATGTCATGATTAAAATCTGTTGAGCAACTGTCAAATTGTTCAAAGGTTGCTCTGATTTTGTAATGGCAGCACTATTTGATGGGTCTGCATCATTTGAATAAATCTATGATGTCAGTACGTTGGGACGTGTTCTTATTCAAATTCTGTTCAGAGATCTTTGAGAAGTCACTTTTAACAGTATTTTCTGTTTTCAGGAATCGTGGCCATATTTGAAGAGGACTTGTACTAATTAACGTTGGGTCAAACACTGCATAAAAACTAAAAGACAAAAAGGCCAATAACCCCAACATAAATTGCAGGAGCAAAGTGATTTGAAAATATGCACATCTTGAGGTAGTGACCATACTATGTACCAAGTATCATGGCAATCCATCAAAAACTAGTTGTGTTCAAGAAATTGTATTATTCACTGCATTAATATTACAATTCTATGGTCTTAAAATAAGTAACAGAAAAGAGTGAGAGGCAACAAGCTTTGTAAAATTAACAAAAAAATTTATTTCAGCAGCAGGGAGGGCGAATCCTACAAAATTTTCAATTAAAGATTTTGCTGAAAAATGAAGCTTCCTAAGGAGATGAAAATACAAACGTCAATAACGTCAAAACCGATGTCTTTAACTGACCCGAAACTTTTCCAATTGGGTTAGCTTATTTTTGTTACTTTATTTTTTATATTCATGTTTTTCTTTTTTATGGCATATTTGTTTATTTAACCGCTCACTCAGTCTTTGTCGTCGCCCTCCCTGCTGCTATGTTTATCACTCAAAAATTTTATCAAGACCTACACGATATCGCAACCGAGGATCATGAAAATTTATCGTGATGAATCCGTGTGGGGTAGCTTGCGCTTTGAGAAGTTTTTAAATTTAATCATATCCATATAACCTGAACACCAGGTTTCATGAATGTTTCGCAGAGTATGTGTATCGACTCCATCAAACAACTAAAAGATTACAATTGTCTCTGATAACTTCAGGTATTTGAGTATATCGTTGAGTAACATATATAACATCTGTGTTTTTGTGTCTACCTCTGGAAAATATCCGAGCTGGATTTGATTGTTTGTCCAACATCACATCATCATATACTACGAGATTATTAATACATCCATCGAGATCATCCACAGATGGAGCTTCATCATTATCGGTGATAAAATCAATAATATCATTATCATCTTCATCTTCATCTAACGACTTCGCTTCTTCATTAACATCTTTATGCACATCGTAGCATCGCTGATCATCTACGGATGGAGACACCAAATACAACTTATCCCAATTTAGCCATCTCATTATCAGATTAAGCAATAATTGCGTCTTACCAGAACCAAATGGACCTATTATAATTGCTCTGATAGAATTTGGTAGCGCTGCACAATGCCTTATTGGCTGTTGCTTTTGTATAGCTGAGAAGTCAATAACAACCATTTTGTACAAATATAATAAATAATATGAATTTATACTGCGTTCGATGCAGAGCACCCACCCCCACCAGTGGATTAACAACAACAATAACAATAAATAAAATGCGTGCGCTTACAGGCAAGTGTGTAAAATGTGGTACAAGCAAATACAGATTTATTTCGTCTCGTACGAAGACAGGTAGTGATATCGCTGCTTCACTAGAAATATTACCAGGAACTCCATGGGCTAAATACCCAGGAGAAAACATCTTCCTGGATATAATTATTGTGGTCCTGGAACTCGACTTGATATCCGACTTGACGAACGAGACCAACCAAGACCAGGAGAGTATCCAGTAAATGCGATTGATCAAGCATGCCACGTCATGATGTTGCGTATAAAAGTAAAGATTTACAACAACGACATATTGTAGATGGGAAGTTGATTCACTCGTTAAATTCCGTAAAAAATAAATCTTTCAGAGAAAAACTTGCTAGCTTCCTAGTAAAATCTGCGATGAAAGGTAAACTAATGCTAGGGGCTGGTAATTAATCATACATAATTATTATAATGGAATCGATTTATTATCGTCCTAGAGGATACTGGAGGAGTAGATCAGCGATTAGTAAACTTGCTGAGGCAGCAAATGTCACACGTTCTGTTGCTGCAAATTGGTTAGCACGACAGACAATATGGCAAATTTATCTACCACCGTCTTAAAAAAATTCAGTACGCACATTTTGATGAAAGCGCTCCCAATGAAGTTCATCAGGCAGACATTTCATTATTTCCTCATGATACTATTAAAACTGGTAGACGTCAATCACGCACATATAAATACGGGTTAACTGTCGTTGACGTTGCAAGAAGATATAAAGAAGCAGAACCACTATCAACAAAAACAGTAACTGAAGATGCATCTGCGTTTGAACGAATTTATCAACGAGGATCCGGACCACAAGGTGGTCTACGATGGCCACAGCTACTACATGCTGCTCCTGGCAAAGAATTTCTTGGTGCATTATCATCTCTAATAAAAAAACATAACGTCAAAATAAGACCAGAACATACATCAATTCATCGCGATCAGGCAATCGTTGAACGATTTAATCGAACACTTGCTGAGCGGTTATTTTAATATCAATATGCAAAGGAAATTTCCACTGACATTAAGTCCGGGGATAAAAGATCTCGTGAATGGGTTGCAAGACTAATAAGTGTGATAGCTGCGTTAAATAATGAAGTTACTTGTGCGACTTCTATGAAACCCATTAATGCGATCACAAAAAAAAAAAACATATACCAATACAACGACATGACTCTTCTTCAAAACAACCAGTAATAGGTAATGTAACTGTAACATATTTATATGAACCTGGTGAACTTGAAGGGGATAAAAAAAAAAAAAAGAAAAAAAAAGAGCGACTGATTCTATTTGGAGTGTGACAACGCATAAAATTTCCAGCGTGGTAAGATCCACGGGTAGACCTGCAATCGACAGACTAGATTCAACTGCTCCTCAGCGTGGATTTGTACGCGAACAATTACAAATAATTCCTGAAGATCCACAATTACCGCCGCTTTCACTTCTGTAAAAGCAGAATACCAACGTCCCTACGTCGATTACACTCAAGACAGGTCAACCTCACATTTTTGCGTGTATGACCGAGATTACTATTAATTCTATCCACGGTAAATTCTCTTGGATCATTATTAAAATACTGCCACAACATTATTGTGTTACAGCTCGCACAATTATTATTCTGTCGTTGTTTCAGTGTCATAATAAACTCAATATCGAGGTCAAAATCACGTTTATTTTTTAAATATTTTTTTTGTCAGATCGCTAATAACCAGTTAATTTCTTCTTGACAGCTTTAGTATCGTTAGCGATAATTTCATCGATCATCATACCACAGGAGTCTGACGTTTTATCAATTAAAGTACGACGAAATTTCTGACAACATGAAATCACATTATCGGTATTATCAATGAACCCAAGGAGTGCAAGCGTGACCACAACCCTCCGCTCGATTCAACTTTTCTCACGCGTCTTTTATCGCTTCAGAATCGAAAGAAGACTGAAAAACTACACACATCAAAAGACAGTAACATACCAACGCATAACTCTCGGACGACCATCGCAAGAATCCAATCCGGCGAATTAACCTTTATTTTCACCACTAAGGTCGCAAACCCTTTTGAGCAGAATTCATTAGAGGAAGTAGCCCATTCTACCAGTTTCTACCCTGCAGTAAATACGCGTTAGGGTCTAATAATCGTTCCGAACACGGCGCAGAATCTGTTATCTTTTAATACTAGGGAAATTTAATAATGCAGACTCAGTCGATTAGTTGAAATTCCTCAGAATAATGAAAGCATCATGAAAATATTATTTACAGTATTATATTACAACTATTTTTAAAAGTCGTAAAAAAATGCTCTCACTCTGCACATACATGAATACATACATACATACAGTTGCTGATAGCGTTCAGATACCGGGTCCAGCATCCGTCTAGGCTTTAATATTTGAAGTGTGATGACGTCATCAACCGTTATTTCTACTATTCGAACTTTAATTACATATTTCTGTTCTGGAAGTTGATATAAAATTATCAAATGATACAATCTGAAATAAAAAAACAAGTTAAACATTTTATCTTGTGCAATTACTTTCATGATGTTATTCAGCCCGTGGTAGAATGGGCTACTTCCTCTGATGGAACGGTAAAACAATTACTGAGTAATCGTTCGACAGTGATTTCATCACCGCCATCAGCGCCGATTTCATCGGTGTTCGAGTATTTTAACGAAAGAGTTTTCATTTCGTCGTGGAGAAATTCTGTACGATAAATATCACCATTAGCCCGTACAAACTGATCATAGTTCACAGATTCTGAATTCTGAAGCAACCACACGGATACGGGGTCACTCTTACTGATATTTCTGATAAAATTAAACATATCACCATTATAGAATTTACCAGTTAGATTTTGTGGAAATATTGTTATGTCCGAAGTCCACGCGTGTGCATTATGATAAATAATCTCTATCCAAGCTCCACTTTTTTATATTTCGATTCGTACAAAATCTCTCCGGTTAATGTCTTCACTCTTATTGGAAATCTTAAATTTTTTTTTTCCAGTTCAACAACATCTTTGATAGACGCTCCAATATCCTTAACTGTTTCTGCCTACTCATTTATTTCTTTTTTTTACGTCTTATATCCGTTAAACCGTTTCCTCGTTTCGCATTTGTGAAATGTTCTGTAACTCTCTCAGCAACACAAGTTAAGTGAAAAAAGTCACCACGAGAAATTTTCATCGGTAGAAGTTTATCGACTTTAGGTTTATCATTCAGTGGATATATTGCAAAAACAACTGCCGTTGCAGGATATGCTCGTTCATAATAAGGTCTATCATTTCCAGTCAGTATTCCTGATTTTGAATTTTTATTTAACGTGAGAACATTTCCAGCGTGGCCCTGACGAGAAGTCAGGCGAACAGGATCACGTTTGTCACGTGCAATGTCGAGATAATTAACAATTGTCGCTGCTCATTTATCATTCATTGTAGCATCGACAACACCTTTGGTGTCGCGTACAATTTTTAATGTTGATCACACATAAGCTGTACAATCATCGCGAAATTCTCTCTTGGCTTCACTGATACGATCGATTAGAGTCTTATTCGTTAAATCAACCGAAGCTCGAATCTGGCTTTAGAGAGTTTAATCGCAGATAACCTCGTTAATTCCTCCATATCATAATTATGGCAAATATAAATATTTAAATTAAAGTTTATATATATATATATATATATATATATATATATATATATATATATATATATATATATATACACACACACACATAATGATTGAAACAAAGAATAAATGCAAGGGGCTCATGATCGGTTCTTCACTTCCTTGTAACAGGGCTTGCATAAATGAATTCTTTGGATGTCACATGCAATGTGTTCGTAGGAGGAGTCTAGGATCAAAACCATGTTGGAAATGTATTGTTGGGGTCTTAGGAGAAACGCAGCTGTGTGTGCAATGTGGTGGCAAAAAATACAGACAGCTGAAACGATATTATGATAAAAATAAAATAATACCGATGGCGTCGAATCTCCCATAAAAAACGCCGAAGACTATCTCGCCAAATTTTCACCTCAACAATAAAATAATAATTTAGACAAATAATATTATGATATAAATGGAACAAAATTAATTTGTACAGCATCCTACAATCAAGAATTATGAAGCATCTCGTGATGATATCAGAAACTGTTGATTAAAAAAAACAATCGGTGCTGTTGATAATAACGGTTATCTCAGATTTAATGCTGGGAAAAAAGATATTTATCACATCAATTCATCTACGAATGTTTTCGTGGATTGATCAAAGACGGACTTGTGATCGATCACACCAACAGCAGTAAAATTGATAATTCTTTGGGAAATTTACGAGCTATGACACAGAGTCAAAATTGCAAGTTTGGTTGTACTGGTAAGCACGATAAACGAGCAAGGGTTGTTAAATCCGTGAACGTGGAAACTGGCGAAGAAATAATATTTCAATCAATGAATGCAGCTGGAAAATATTTTGTTATTGTCAAACCTTCAGTACAACGTGTCGTGGCTAAAATGTACAAATCGGAGTATTCAAGAAAATATTACCAAAAAATAACAATTCAGTATCTCCCTATTGTATTAAGATGATAAAGTGAGATAACTCTGTCAAGCAAACGATTTCTCCGATAGAGTAATTTAGCAGTTGCCCCACTTGCAAGTGCGTAATATTATATGACTGCCGCTATTATTTTTTATTTTTTACTGTTTCTCCACTGTGTGCACAAATCCAGGTAAGTTATGTTTAGGTCATACAGGTATAAGACAAGTAAGATAGTTGTACAGGAGTATATAAGATAGTTGTACAGGAGTATATAATAGACTTACATATACTTTAACCTCGCGAATGACATCCTGCAGAAAATGTATGTGTGAGTATTAAATGCAGATATTTTATACAGTATATTTTATACAGTGTTTGGAAAACTAAAATAAATCCACACACTTCAGTTACCGCAATTATACAACAATTGTGATTTATTCAGTATACAGATCACTTGTAGGCTGCTGCCTGTTTATCCAGCATAGGTAACTTCAGTATAAGTCACGCACCACTTGCGTGTGCACAATCCTGGTAAGTTATTATGAGATCTTCCAGGTAAAATAGCTTTATACAGACCTACATGCACTTTAACCTGGTGAATGACATCCTGCAGAAAATGTATTTCCGATTTTTAAATACAGATATTTTATACAGTATATTTTATAGTGTGTTTGGAAATTGAAATAAATCCACGCTGCAGTTTATAATAATTGTGATTTATTCAGTCTAGTGATCTCCTGTGGGTTGCCTGCTTATCCAGCATAGGTAACTTCATAATAATTTCTGAAACATATATTTTTGTAAGAATGAGTCCGTGGCGCAGTGTTAGAATGCTGGATTCTCATATTGAGGCCAGGGGTTTCATACCCATGACTGTCACACTGTCGACGGTGGGTGGTATTGTCAATTTTTCACGATATAGTGGAGGTCCCACCCCAAGTGATTTCATGTACACCTCCTCACTACGTCGAACAACGTGGTGGGTGCTGTTTTTCGCTCACCCGGGGGTTTGATTGGGGGGCCTCCAAAATAAACAGTAGTGTGATGTAACTCTCAATCTCACTGAAGGGTATCCCGCACAAGGACATTCAGAGAGAATGTCGCCAGAAAGAAAAAGCCTCATGGAGTGCCCATTGGCCATTAGAAAAGCTGCACAAAATGACCCTATGAAAAGGCAAATCCTGGCAAATTCTGATTTATTTCTTAATTTTATTTTGAATCTGATTCAGGTTTACATTTATTCAGAAACTTTTTATTCTGATTTTTTTTTTTTCCAACAGAAAGTAGCTACGAGCGTACATACAAACTTATCGTCAAAACTTCTTCTCGTAAATCAAGTAAGTGTTCGGCCTGGTCAGTAAGTCTAAAACGTATCCGTGATAATAGCGGATTATGACATTGCAGATAAACCGGATTAATAGGTACTGACACAATTAAAAATCCAGGAGGTACTTTGGGGGTAAATGAATATAAGATATATCTTTGCTGTGCTAGTATGGATTTTTCAGTATCTACTTCATAACTTCCATCAATAGCATCACACGCCAAATTAACTGTGATATTGAGAACACCTAGTGATATATACCGACCTCCACCATATGGATCATTATTATGTTAGAGAATACTCGCCGGAGGGGATATTTTTCTCCATGCCTCTATGATCTTGGGAAAATATTCATCGATAATATCATTAACTGATTTTTTCAGTTCATTGTTGTTAAATCCGGGTAAAATAAATTTTGGTATATCTGCCTTGGTTATTTTATGTTTAGCAAATAATTGTTGAGTGGTTATTTTTTTGTCTGCGAGACCCTTATCAGTAGCCACTGATGCAATAATTACCTGATTAATAACCTCAAGGTTTGATGCAACCTGATTTACATGATGTACCATTTCACTGATCTGATCTTTTAGATTATCGATGGGATACTCTTGTATGTAATTTTGAAATAACTGTCATAGTGTCATTGATGCAGTTTGATGTTCACTTTTAACCACATTCGCGAATGAATAAACCATTCATCAATAAATGCATTACGGTTTTTGCGATCAATATCATATACTGATCTATTTAGTCTAGGAATTATTTTTACCATCAAAATCAACATAAATAAATGTTGTAGGTCCTGTTTCTGTTTCCCTCACCTGCATCAATCTCCACGGGTCAGTTTTTCTGTGTTCTGGATATTTTGTAAATGTGAGTTTATCTGAAACATAATCAGCTTGTTTAGGTTCCGGTGGTCATTGATAAATAGGTGCTACCTCTGGCCATCCTAATACAGTTCTGATCGATGATTGATATATATCTGCAGCATAGTCGGGTATCGATATTTCTATCGCAGCTGATAATGTTGGCTCATGAACCGTAATAGCGATTTTAGATTCTATTCCTGTGATAGATTTAATCCTGCGCAGGAACTCATCATTGATCTGTTCGATTTGATAACTGCCCATAGGAATACCTACAACTTGCCAATCTGGAGTTCCGTCGGGGTTATTTTTATAAGAAACCACTAACAAATTATTTGCGGGCAACCCACCAAATGAATTTGATCTAATATTTGGCCAGCTGTAATATACTCGTAATAGTGCTAATGCTATCTCTTTGGCTGGAATTGCCATTGGAAAGGCAATGTCGAATTCAGGATTAGTTGAGTTGTTGATATTATCGTCGTTGTTGGTCGTGTTGTAATAGTGACGATTTGTTGTAACAATTATTATCGTCGTTGTTGGTGGTGTTGTAATAGTGATGATTTGTTGTAGCAATGACGTTGTCATTGGTAACAATCTTTGATCGTTTTATGACATTATTATTATTTACTTCCTGAGTTTAAATCAGGATTTAAATTAAGGTGACTCCCTGGCAAGGGGGTCTGGTTTCCAGTTGCCAAACCAGAGGTGCCGTGGCAAACCTTAATCATTTTTGCAAATTCCTGATCTGATATTATTCCATCATTGAGCCCTGATGATATCAACGATGATAATTTGGCGTGTGCGTGTGTTGCCACTGATAGTAACATTTGATATTCATGTAATTTATCAGCGGCACACGTAGATATTTTTTTGCGATTATATTAAAAATACCAGCAACACCGGTTATAACTGCAACACCAATTCCTGTTACTGGTGCTATTATGTATGTGGCTGATAGTGATTCGATTATAGTTGCTGTTCCAGCAACCACAGCAGATGCATAATAAACAATTATGTCAGTAAGCAGCAGAGAGGCTGGACCTACAACTTTTTCCTGACCTTATTTTACAAAAATAAAGGTTCCTACAGGGGCTGAAAAATAAGGTCAATAACGCTAAACCGAACCTCCTAACTTTTATTATTACCATATAGTTTGAAAAACGGATAATAAATCGTTTGGGTTAGCTCATTTTTGTTATTTTATTTTTGACTTTTGTTATAATGCGTTTAGTTTACTTACCGGGTCACTCAATTTTTGTCGTCCACCCTCTCTGCTGCTATAAATTAAACAACTATTATAAATATTAACAAATGAGCATTGGAGAACCACATTCAGCTAGATTAGCTCGAGAGCGACTTCAAGCAATTAGAAAATATTTACCCGTCCGTAATTTAGTCAAGCAACAACTACAATCTCGTCAAGAGTCTCAGGTGGAATTTGCAGAAGGTGCAGAACAGTTATTTAAGCCGATTGTCGAACCAACAAAGAAAATTGTTACAGCAGCTGAGGCAACACAGAGAGCTCTTGAAACATTGCCTGTTGATATTGCTGGTCATATTCAAGCAGCTCAACCACCACCACAACCACCACCACAACCACAACCACCAAGAACCAGAACTAAGATAATTGATAAATTTACGCCTGAAGGTATTGCTGCTACCAGGAACCCAACCCAATTATTTGATATTGCCGCGTTTGGATATTATGAAAGAGAAAAATATGTAAAACCAGAATATATTAAATCATTAAGCTCTGCCAGTTGGATCAGGGATGTATATCGCGTCTCTACTGGTATTCCAGAAATCAGATCTAATGAAGATATTATAAATTTTAACAGATTTGATGAGGATGTACATAGATATATAGAAGAGGTTGAACGAAGTAAACGATTATCACAACTACCACAATTTGAACTATCACCACCATCATCACCAAAACTTAAATTACCATCACCACAACAACCACTACCACGACTACAACCACTACTACAGCAACAAGAGCTACAACAACAACAAGAGCTACTACAGCAACAAGAGCTACAACGACAACAAAAACAAGAAAAAAAACAAGAAAAAAAACGAGGAAAAAAAAAACAAGAAAAAAGAACGCTCAAAGAATCATTTCGTGATTTTCTAAGATCACCAAAAGTATCACCGAAACCAAAAGAAGAACCTGGTGAGGAAGAAGAATATCAAGATCCTGGCGCAACTGGAAGTGGTTTAGGAAGTGGCCTTATTACTTGCCCCAATAACGTTCTTGCTGATGTTGATCGACTAGAAATCCTCATTGGAGGAAAACGAGCTGGTAATAATTCCCCAGAAATCATTAATGAAGCAGCTGATATTTGTCAACGATTATTTACAGGTGGAATTATGGATATTAATGTATATCGATCCCTCATTAATGAATTCGCCGATGACTACCATAGTGACTGAGTATGTAATTAAATAACAGCTACTATAATAAAATGATCGTACATAGTACTCAACATGGGCCAACCATGGTCAGGGTAATAAACTCACGATTACCAGTATACAAAACAACCTACGGAGATGGACTAGGCGATATTGTTCAGGGTCTTCTTAGAAGGATAGCCCCAAAAGCAATACCGATTGCAAAGCAACTGGGGATGAAAGCTATTGATGTTGTTCGTGAAAAAGGTATTGGTGCTGTTGGTAATCTCGCTAGTAAAGCGTTTTCAGCGATCAAGGATAGACTAACACGATTAATACGCAGACCTGCGGTCCGACCACAACCTGTAAAATTATCTAGCACCGACGTAATGCCTGCAAATATTAGTAAAATAATAAATCAAGCTGCTAATCAAAAACTAGCAGAGTTGGCTGATGTACGATTATCAGAAAAAGAAAAATATATAACCGCTAGTCTGATAGCAGGAAGTGGTCTCACTTCTCGGAGTGGTCTTCGTTTTAGACGATAATAATTATAATAAAGATGTTCAAACGTATATCTGATCCAGCATTTGACATGGACGCACCAGTACTCAAAGATGAGTCTGTGCGTGATTATCAATATTATTCTTATGACGCTCGAATTCCAGATCAGCGTGGACGAATTGAACTTCAAGTTTAGGATACAAGTAGGTATTTCTTACCCGCTGAAGCATTTATTGAAGTAGAAGGTAGACTCTTACGAGCAGATAATAACGCATACGGAATTGGTGATCGAGTTGGTTTTGTTAACAACGGTGTCATGGCTTTATTTAACAGTGCCATATATATCATTGACGGAAAGAATATTGAATCATGCCTGGAAAACGTGGACGTTGCCACGACAATACTTGGTCTTGCAAGATACAGCGATGATTACTCAAGGTCAGCTGGTCCATCAATGATGTTTGCAAAGGATACAACTGATCATCCAGAAAACAGAAACGTAACACTAAATGCAGCTGAAACTGAAGTTGCATCAATGAATGAAAACTTCAACTTGGGATTCGCATCACGTCGAACAATGTTAAACGGTGATGAAGAATTTTCATGTGTGATTCCACTGTCACATATTTTTGGATTCTGCAGAAATGTTAGGAAGGTTATATTTGGCGCTAAACATACAGTGGTACTTGTTAGAAAAGCCACCGACAATGATGCAATATGGCGTGATGCTGCAGTTGCTGTAGGTAAAGTAATACTGACAAAACTTTCGTTGTGGATGCCAACAATGACCCCATCGATTACCGAAGAACAACGATTACTTTCTTTTATGGACAGTGGTGGTAAATCAATGTTGTCATGGTTGACTATGACCACAGATAGTATTCAAGGTGCTGTTGCTGGTTTATTTACATGGCAGATAGCATCACAGCAGGGAGTGTCAGTACCACGACATATATTTATTGCGTTTCAGGAAAATGTCAGAGTAAACTCACAAGAACGAAATCCAATGGTGTTTGATACGCTTGGAGTTAGTGAAGTTTCTTTGAGGATAAATGGACACCAAGAACCTTCCGAAGAAGTGTTGCTAAATTTTGAAAATAATCATGTTGCATGTGCATATCATCGTCTGATGACGTTCATGGGGCGTGATCAGAATGTTGATTCTGGGTTACAGATATCTCAGCGTGATTTTACAACACTGTATCCAATATATTACTTTTCACTAGAACACTTAGATTTATTCAGACAATCTGTCGTTGATATACACTTTCGAGCTCGTGTATTTCGACTGCCCGCTGGTGGTTACAGAGCAATAGCCGTTATACTCAGCGATAAATCAATGTTACTTGAAGGTGTTGGTGGTCGCATGAGAGTCGTTGATGCTCCAGTAGAAAACATGTAATTAGATCACCTTGATTTAAAATCAGGATAATAATTATAATGTCATATCATCACGCTAGTATTACCCTGACTCCTGGTCAGATTAAAAGGCTACAATCAGCATCAAAAAATAACTGTGGAATAAAAATATCGCTAAAGCGAGAACAGATGAGCGGTTCAAATAAATTATCCTTGACCGAGCGTCAATTCAGAAACTTCAATGAAGCTAAAAAATCAAATAAAGGTATAAAACGTAATCTTTCTGCGGGAGCTATCAAAGATATTGCTAAGACAGGTGGTATATTTCCACTTCTCGCAGCTATACCAGCATTAATAGCCGCTGCAGCCCCAGCTGTTGCAAAAGCAGCTGCATTAGGTGCTGTTGGAACCGCTGCTGGAATGGCATTAAAGAAAGCAACCGGACAGGGAATCAAAAAATAGGGAAGAGGTCTAAGATTACCAGGGACCCCATATTCATGGTACGGAAAAGGTCTAAGACTTCCCGGGACCCCATATTCATGGTACGGAAAAGGTCTAAGACTTCCCGGGACAGTTTACTGATATCGCCTATGTCCAATTTTGATTTACTTAATGCTGCTAAAAAACTAAAAATAAAAAACTTCAGAGGTGTTTTTATGCGTGATCAATTACCAAAACAACCGAATAATATTGAAACTGGTATTATTAATCTCGATAAAAACTCTGGACCAAACACGCATTGGGTTGGATATGCAATTGATCCACGTGGAATTATTTATTTCGATTCATATGGATTAGCGCCACCTAAGGAATTTTTTCATTATGTCAGCAATATTATTGCTCCAATTTGGTATTCAAGGTTACCAACACAAACACTAGCTGATCCACCAATATGTGGTCGTGAAGTACTTAATGTACTTGATGCTATATCAAAATCAACAAAACCACCTCATAAAGTCGTGCATGAATATACCACATTGTCACATTTAAACGGATACTAATAAATATAATGGTAGATATTTACGGAAGATCTCGCAAAGCTCAGAAGCAAGTTGATTTATCTAAATACGCAACTCTTGATCAACTCAGAAATGAGATTGACGCTTTATTAAATATTACAAGTGTGGATCAAAATGAAGTTGTTGTCTTTCAGGATAAACAAGGACGATTAAAAACGAGTAACATACAACTGACAGATGTAATCGTACGAATTCCTACCGCAGTTGTTAATAATATCGTTATTTTCTCCGATCAGGGTAAAATACAAGATTCTGGTAAGTCAGTTAACGATTTTATCAAGCGAGCTAGTGATTCATTCAGGGGTCGCATTATCATGAATCGAAATAAAATTATAGACCTTGGAAATTCAACCGTAGATACAGACGCCGCAACAGAAAAATATGTCGACGATCAAGAATCTAAGTACGTATCAGTCAACGGTGGTATAATGCGTGCATTGCTCAACATGAATAATAATGGTATTAATAATCTTAGAACACCAGAATCAGATTTTGACGCTGCAATGAAGAAATATGTAGACGATAGCAACATTCCTACGACAACTTCGCTAAAAACAATCAATGACGAAATGACCACACTCAATGGTACTTTTACTAATCACGTACAAACTTTTTTAAATTTTCGTAGAAACATAAACAAATCCATAAAAGATTTTATTGGTGATCCACCAACCGCTGACATAAAACTAGCCGACGTTAACATGAAACTCAATGATATTGTTAGTGGAATACCTAATATTATTCAAAAAACTAATCTGATTAAAATTCCTCACAATCAGATCGTCAATGTCGTGTACACAGTAGCATCAGGATTAACAACATGGTCACAGCAAAATAACACTATTAAATATACCGCAAAAGTTACTGGTGTGTATAGACTGTCTATCTTTAGCGCTGCAAAGTTTAAAATTTATACTACAACATTTCCATGGCGTCATTCAACTGATGCTTTCTCTGGAGTTGTATCTATAGTGTTAAATAAAGATGCTGAAGAAATATTTTTACTGGAAGCAGATGATCAAACAATAACCGCAACGTCTTACTGGTGGTGTTTGGAATTTGTAGCTGAAACACCACAATTAGTCACTTAATATAACAATAATGGATCAACCTCAGTCTTGCATTGACGTTCAACGTTACAGATACAATCAAGTATATGAACGTCTGTCTAAACTAAAGGATTTTATTAATTATTATAACATAAAAATAAAAAAATACAAAAGGCGTATAGTTGTCATCGATGTAGTTGTTTACTCAGTTTCTGCTGTTATTGCTGGATCAGGATTATTATTATCAACATTGACGATGACAGCACCTGCTGTTATAACCATCATTGTTTCAGCATCAACGACTATTGCTGGTGTTCTCGGTATTATAGCTAAAAAGATAGATACCTGTACAAATGCTAAATTGCACGATTATATGATTAAATTACATACAGTAACAAAGGCATGTTCTAAACTATCCTTGTATATTTCTTCATGCGTTAGTGATGGTGAAATATCCGATACTGAATTTGCGATGATGATGAAAACCTATGATGATGCGTTTAAGGTGATCGCTAATGATTTTGACGAATTAAATAATAACGATAATAATAATGACAGACAGGGAATTACTTCAGCAGATCGTCACTAATACGACTCCGTCAAAAACTACAATGGTTTCATTAAGTTCGACCAATCCTGAATTTAGCGTTAACTTTCCAACCGCAATTCCTGCAAAGGAAATAGCATTAGCACAGTTACGGGTTTATCATAGCTGGCCTAATATTAGATCAAAACCATTTGGTGGACTACAGCCAGATAATTCATTAGTATTCGCAAATAAGAATAAACCTGATGGAACTCCTGATTGGCAAGTAGTTAGTATTCCAACTGGCAGTTATGAAATAGAACAGATCAACAATGAATTTCAACGCAGAATTAAATCCATTACAGAAAAAGAATCCAAAATAGCGATTACTGTTTACGAACCAACATTATCAGCGGTGATTGAAATAAATTCTCCTGATTATCTCGTAGACATCTATCAAAGTTCGATTAGATCTGTATTAGGATGGCCTGATGTTGCACCAGTTTATCAAGGACCACCTGAACCAAAAATCGAGGAATTTAAAACGGATAAACGAATATTTTTAAAGCAACCAGAATATCAAAAAACTGAACGAGATTATGAAGACTATTTAAGAATGAAATATATTACAGAACCTGATATTGCAAATATAGATCTTCCCGTTAATGAAGATTTCTTTAAAACATATTCAAATGATGTAAAAACCGAATTTCTAAATTATTATAATAATTTAGAAAATTTATTTTCTTCTATATCTCAACATTATTCTGAGGATATGAAACGACAAATAATCGAAACAATACATCATTTAAACGCCGTTGCAACAGACCTTGATCTTATCAATAAAACTATTATGAATTTTTTAAATAATCGTACAGCACCAAGGTTATTTATGAAACATTTTAAAATAACAGCACAACAACTACCAACATTTATAATTCCCGGATTTAACTCTGAAGAGCTAAAGAAATCAGTTAATGATTTTATTGATGAACAGTTTAAAAGAATATGTGATTCATGGAGAAAAATAGCCCCACCACCGGTTATTCTTAAACATAATAACGATCTATACGGTGGAGGCCGTCATATATCACCAGGCATTGTTAATATAACATCAACGATCGCAGTCAATCTAGTATGTGATGTAACTGATGGCAGTTATCAAGTAGACCTTGAGAAATCTAGCCACAGCAGTGGCACTGCGTAGCAAGGTTATATATTATATACATTCAGTCCTCAAGCTCCGCCTGGTTGGTTAATTGTATCTGAACCAATTAATCCCGTTTATCTACGTGTACATATTCCGTTATTGTCGAGAATAAATTTCAAACTTACTGACCAGTCTGGAAACATTTTGGATCTACGAGGAGAGAATCTTAATATTAATTTGTATATACACTCGTAGAGTTGTCGTATTTATGTACATGTGATAGCGCACCAACATTGTTCGTTTAGCGAATAAATTCTTTTGCAATCAGCGCATTATTCAGAAAATATTATAGATCTGAGAAAATTTGCTTGTTTTATGTTATTTTTGCTTGTTTTATGTTATTTTTGCTTGTTTTTTAGTCAGATTTCTTGCTCCGTGAGGGTCTAAATCATCACAACATTTGTAACACCTGGCAGGTTTCTATATACATTTCTCTCAAAACGCAGATAAAAATTATTTTTTTCACTGTAATTGATTATATAATGAAGCGCGATAACTCTGCTCTGTCTCTCTGCAGAGCAAATTAAACGATTATCTCCCTTGTAATACATGTTATATATAATCGAGGTATTTCAGTCTCCACGGACACGATATATATCGTTTTTCGTTAATTATTTAGTGATCTATCTGCTCTCTGTAAGCATCGCTATTAGTGAAGCAGCAATTTGTAACAGAGAGTGATATTGATGCATCTTTTGACTCTGATAACCTTAAACTCACGTCAGTTTTATATACCAAGTACGTAGAGTTATTTTTAGCTCTAACGTACTTTGACCTTAACGAACGATAATTCATACGTGCGATTATTTTATTAATTTTGAAAAATTGAAGTAAATTCACGCTACATTAGTAATACAATCCTGTGAGACAGTGCAAAATCTGTTGGACGTAGACAAGATTCCCCCGTCATCACCATTTTTATATATTTCATGTTCATAGAATCATCTATGTGTTCGTAGAGAGAAGGCCCGTCTGTATGTAGAGATAAGTTTATATGTAACTAAAGTGCCCAGTAATTTTCCACTGGGGTCAAATGGACAGTTAATCAGTGCCGGTGATTTTCCACTGAGGTCAAATGGACAGTTAATCAGTGCCAGTAATTTTCCACTGAGGTCAAATGGACAGTTAATCAGTGTCCAGTAATTTTCCATTCAGGTCAAATGGACAGTTAATCAGTATCCAGTAATTTTCCATTGAGGTCAGATGGATAGTGCCGTCCAAAATCAAAATCAAAATCATAAACCATCTGTATATATTTCATAACCATATATCACACAAAAACAGCCCCCTGACACAAAAAAAGTCATGGGGGCTAATATTTTTTTATTTTAAATATATAAATATATATATATATAATGAAACATGAAAACATCAATGATATTATCTGTGCTATTAAAAAACTAAAATATAAAGGAATAAAAAATCTGATAATCTCGACCCTCAGAAAATTATGTGCGATTTTGAATCACAGCAACAGAGAAAATTTGATAATAAATATACCCTACCTTCAAACTACAGATTTATAAAATTAATCTATCAATCTATGCTTGAATCACTAGCTATGGTAAACGATGATCAGGTAAAGCTGTTTGCACCTCTTGCACAGTCAATCGAAAAGGTTAAATCCGAACTGTCTCACGAGTACGAAAGAAAAAAGATCGTGGACAATCGTATAATGCAATTAAGAAAGATTATGCTATCTGATTCTGTCAAAAATGATAGTGACGCTGAGAGCAGCGACGGTGAAGGTGGACCCTTGACTGTAGTTATGGCTAAACAAAAACCTTGGCAAAACTGACAGTCGAACTATATACAGTAATTCTGTTTTTATTAAGAAATAGTTATTTGACGTATTCAAATATTACCCGTTGATTATATTTTTTCGAAATTGCAGATTTGTATGTTTTATCAGCTACATGTTGTACCGATCGTGGATGTATATCAAAATATCTGGCAGCTGCGTTTATTGATGGGAAGGTCATTTCTTGGTCTGTTTCTATATTTATGGATTTAATAGCTCTCTTTCCGAATACTTTACACCTTCCTGTATTTCCACGTATAGAATTTTGACTTTGTGTAACGACTTGCAAGTTAGATAGCTGAATATTCTGGGGATTCCCATCCAAGTGGTCAACTACAAATCCGTCTTTAATCAATCCAAAATAACACTCAAAATTGAACCTATGAAATAGATATCTATTTCTTCCAGCATTGAATCTAAAATAACCAGCATTATCAAGACTACCGACTGGTTTTTTCAGTCTGCAGTTTCTAATAACACCAGCTCGAGACGCTTCATAATTTTTGACGATCGGATGTTTCACAAATTCGTTTTGCTCCATTTATATACTAATACTATTTGTCTAAATCATTATTCTGAAATCTGGCCAGATAATCCTCTGCGGTTTTTATAGGGGATTTACCATTTTTTTTGTCATAATAACGTTTCAGTTCTCTGTATTTTTTTCCGCCGCATTTCACAGATAATCGAGTTTTTCCTCTGACTCCAGCACCACACTGAATACACGGTTTTGGTCCTAAACTTCCATGTCTAACACATTGCATATGGTTACTACAGAATTCATTCACGCATGCTCTGTTACAAGGAGAAGTATGTCCAATTTTAAGCCAGTGGCAGTAATTCTTTGTTTCAATCATTATATATATACTAAAAATTCAATTTAAATATTTGTTTTAATTATATGGAGGAATTATCCGTTATTGAACCTTCCCCTGCTAGATTTGACCTTGACAGACTATCAGAATATAAATTTAGTGTTTCGATGCAGGATCTAGCTTTAACGAATGAAGATATAACAGAACGTATCCGTGAAGCCAAGAAGGAATTTCGTGACGATGGTGCGGCTCATACATGGTCAACATTCAGAGTTGGAAATGTTGTCAATGTGATGAATGACAAACGAGGAAGGATGATTATTAACCACCTTGATAATCAAAAATATTTTATTTTAATAAAATTCATTGTAGAGACAGATGACGATATCTGGATTATTCGTGATAAGCGTGATCCAGTCCGTGTGCAGTCGGGAAGCAATATTATTCTCTTAAATAATAAATCCAAACCTGGAATACTGACTGGTATAGACAGACCGTATTTTGAACGAGGATATCCAGTGACCGCAGTTGTCTATGCAATATATCCGCTGAATGATAAACCTGATGTTAAGAATCTTAAACCGATGAAACTGTCGAGAATAAACTGTGTAGCTGAACGAGTTACAGAACATTTTACAAATGCGATACGTGGTAATGGCCTGACAGATTTAAGACGTAAAAAATAAACACATGGGCAGAAACAGTTAAAGATACCGGAGCGTCTATCAAAGATGTCGCTGAGCTAGAAAAGAAATTAAGATTTCCAATAACAGTAAAGACGTTAACCGGAGAGATTTTATATAAACCAAAATACATTAAAAATGGAGCTCCGATAGATATCATTGATCATAATTCGCATGCGTGGACCTCAGCAGTAACAATATTTCCACGAGATAGAACGGTTAAATTTTATGATGGTCATATACTTGATTTTATCAAAAATATCAGTAAAAGTGACCCTGCATCTGTGTGGTTATTTCAAAGTTCAGAACATGATTACGATCAGTTTGTACGGCCTAATGGTAATATTTACCGTACAGAATCTCTTCATGAAGAAATGGAACATCTTGCGTTGAAATATACTTCAGACGATGTCAAAGTTAGACAATTATTAAATAATTGTTCTACCGTTTCATCAGTAGCTGCCCATTTCGCTCAGGAGAAAAATTCATGGAAACCGACACGATCGGAATTTATTGAAGATGTCCAGAAAAGTTGTATAGAATATGGACACGGTGGATTATGGAATACCAAATACAACTATAGTGACGTTATCTCTGTTGATATGGCAGCGTGTTATCCTGGAAGTTTTCTTGGATATGGAGAATGTTCTAGATACTTTAAGAGATTTGGACATCCATCACACGAGATGACCAAGGTTTCGATAAACGGATCCCTACCAGATTTTGATTAACAGGATTTGCGTGTGTAGAATCATTCGAGTTTGCACAAAATCTTCATCCTATCAACTATATTTGGTTTGGAAGACATTTTTCAGAGAAGTACTGGGTACCGATAGTGCTGTTGAGGTATATTCTTGATGCTGGAATTTCAATATCGTTGAGAGTAACTGAAGCGATTATATCATATCGTCCACAGAAGCAAGTTTGGTTACCAGAGCCTGTCGATGATGCCAGGAAAGAATTCCTTGATCTTGACGAAGATAACCGTAAATGCAAGGACGATGAAAAACTTGCAAAAGATCTTGGTAGAAAGATAATTGGTAAGTTTACTCAAGGTAGTTCATACGATTATAAACGACACTGTACAAGATTGATTATGGACGATGCTGAGTTAGATTTTATAATCGCTGATACAACGGAAAAAAATACGTTTGTAAACCGATGTAATGCTTATTTATCAGACGGGACCAAACTAGGTACGATTGTGAGCTATATTGATGGCGACTCACCGCAGTTCACTCATTTAAGATCTTCGATGCTAGCTTATGTTTCAATAAATCTATTGTCGATGATAAATAGATTTCCTAATGATGCTGTCAGAGTTGCTACGGATTCATTTTATATACATAAAAAGTATAAGGATTTATTAAAACCGCTGCTCGGTGATGGTGAATGGGGAACATGGAGAATAAAGCAAGAAAATATACTTAGCTATTCTGAATCTGCAGACGTTGAAATTATGGAGAAATATTACAAAAATAATAATCAAGAATCAAAGTCATCTGCACCATCTGTATACGACCCTGTAGCTAGACATAAGACTGTTTATCTTAACGGATGCGGTGGTTCAGGCAAAACAACTCGTGCGATTAACTTATTTATGAATAATAGTTCAGATATAATTGTTTTAACACCTACACATAAATTAGCCAGGGAAATAAAAGAACGAGGAGTAAAATCATGTACATACCATAGTTTCTTTAGATGGTGCGAGACACATGGACTCCTGAGAGAATGGGTGAAAAATATATACCTAAGTATATTATATGGGACGAGATATGCACGGTGTCGTTAGAAGTATTAAAAGTATTTCTTGAGTGGTTGTTATTAAAGAATACTGCTGTGATAATGTGTGGCGATCATGGTCAACCACCACCTTTTGTTGGACAATCTCCACATAAATGGTTGAAGAATCATGTAGATTATTATGAAGAAATAAATGATGACCGTAGAGCCATTGATGAACCGCTGAAAGAACTTAAAAGATTAATCAGACTGCAGCCAGATAAAATACAATGTGAAATAATGCGAGGAGTAATTCCAGAAACTACGATGAGTGATTTTTGGACTTTATGGAGACCCGCTGATTTGATAGTCGCAAGTAGAAAGATAGTTCGTGATGAACTACAGAAGAAATTATTTACGTTACACAAGAAAAGTTTTCAGATCTACCTGTACCTTTATGTTATCGCCCAGCAGATACTCGACGACAGAATATCCAAGTGGAAATTCCTGGTGCATTGGTTCCACCAAGGGTACAGAATCTCGTCTTGAATGATATTGTTTTGGTTGCTATTGATGTTGTTGAATGCGCATTGAATATGGATAAATCTCCATGGACGTTAGGATACGCTATAACGATTCACTCATCTCAAGGATTAACTATTTCTGATACAAATATCTGGATTGTAGATGATCGGATTGAATGGTCGAATTTAGTCTATCTTGCAGTTTCTCGAGTCAGAAGAATATCTCAACTACATAGGGTTATTATAGATTACGTGATAACTGAGGAAATCACTAACGACACTGCTGCAATAAAGAAAAAATTAGCGGGTTATAAGCAATGTGACAAAAAAAATAAGCGTAACTTTGATATTGATGCTGAATTTATTATAACGCTAAAACAACGACAGAATAATGATTGTGCAAGCTGTAACTGTAAGATGTTATGGCATTATTCGAATAATAATCCAAGACAATTTACCGTAGATAGAATTAATAGCGATCTAGGTCACACACGTGATAATGTGATGCTGACCTGTCTTGAATGCAATCGACGTCGGGGTGCCAGTTTACATAAGTGAAAGTGGTGGTAATTGTGTATCCGCAGGAATTACTTGTAATTGTTCATGTACAAATCCACGCTGAGGAGCTGTAGAATCTAATCTGTAGATTTTAGGTCTTCCAGTGGATCTAACTACGTCAGAAATTGTATGTGTAGTAACACTCCAGATGGGATCGGTTGCTCTTTTTTTACCACCCTCAAGTTCCCCAGGCTCATATAAATATCTTACAGTTACATTACCTAATATTGGTCAAGGTTGTTGTTTATCGCTACGGGTTATATATTTTTTTGTAATCGCATTAGAAGGTTTCATGGAAGTTGCACGAGTAATTTCATTATTTAGCGCAGATATTACACCTGGTAATCTTGCAACCCATTCACGAGATCTCTCTTCGGACTTAAAGTTTGTAGATATTTCCTTTGCGTATTCATACCCAAATAACCGCTCAGCAAGTGTTCTATTAAATCGTTCAACGATTGCCTGATCACGATGAATTTCAGTATGCCCTTGTCTGATTTTAACGTTATGTCGCTTCATCAATGATGATACTGTACCAAGAAATTCTTTACGAGGATCAACCTGTAATAATTGTGGCCATTGCAAAGGTCCTCGCTGATAAATTCGCTCGAACGCAGATGCAACTTCAGATGCTGTCTTTGTTGATAATGGTTCCGCTTCTTTATATCTACTCGCAACGTCAACGACAGTTAATGCGTATTTATACGTGCGTGATTTTCGTCCACGTGTTTTAATAGTATCGTGTGGTAAAAATAAAATATCTGCTTGATGAACTTCATTAGGGACGCTGACATCAAAATGTGCGTATTGAATTTTTTTAGGCGGTGGTAGATAAATCTGCCATATTGCCTGTCGTGCTAACCACGCTGCAGCGACATTACGTGAGACTTTTGCTGCTTCGGAAAGTTTAGTAATAGCTGCTTTGCCTCTCCAATATCCTCTCGGGGAATAATAAACAGATTCCATTATATTAGTTATATAATTAATTACCAGCCCCTAGCATTATTTTACTTTTCATAGCAGTTTTTATTAGAAAACTAGCGAGTTTTTCTCTAACAGATTTGTTAGGTATAGAATTTAACGCATGAATCAATTTTACATCTGCGAGATGTCGTTGTTGTAAATCCTTACTTTTATACGCAACATCATGAACATGACACGCTTGATCAATCTTATTTACTGGATGCTCTCCTGGTCTTGGTTGATCTTGATCATCAAGTCGGATATCAAGTCGGGTTCCAGGACCACAATAATTATATCCAGGAAGGTGTTTCTCACCGGGGTATTTAGCCCATGGGGTTCCTGGTAATTTCCCTAATGAAGCGGCTATATCTCCACCTGTCTTTGATGAAATAAATTTATATTTTTTGTACCACATTTTACACATTTACCTGTAATTGCACGTCTTTTATTTTTTGTTGTTATTGTCATTAATCCAGTGGTATCGGTAGGTGCTCTGCATCGAACACAATATAAATTCATATTATTTATTATATGGATATAATTGATTTTTCAGCAACACGGAAACAAGAACCAGTAAAGCACCATCCAGCATTACCAAATTCTATTAGAATGATAATAATAGGTCCATCTGGATCTGGTAAAACACAATTATTGCTTAATCTAATAATGCGATGGCTCAAGTGGGATAGGTTATATTTGGTAGCACCATCTGTAGATGATCAGCGGTGTTATGGGGTACTTAAAGATTTTAATGAAAATGCAAAAATATTGGACAAAGATGAAACGATGTTATTGATTTTATTACCGATATCGATGAGGCACCATCTGTAGATGATCAAGATGGACTTATTAATAATTTAGTAGTGTACGATGATGTTATGTTGGATAAACAATCCAATCCAGCTAGAATATTTTCTCGAGGTAGGCATAAAAATACTGATGTGGTTTATGTTACACAACGATATACGCAAATACCTAAGGTAATTAGAGACAACTGTAATATTTTGGCTGCATTTAATGGAGTAGGTAATTATACCCTGCAGAATATTTACTATACTTGGTGTTCAGGGGACATGGACATGATTAAATTTAAAAACTTCTTTTCAAAAGCACAATCTATTCCGTTCGGATTTATAACGATAAATCTACATGACCCAAGATCTAGATATCGTGTAGGTCTGGATAAAATCTTTGGTTAATTTATAGCAGCAGAGAGGGTGGACGACAAAAATTGAATGACCCGGTAAGTAAACTAAACGCATTATAACATTAAAAAACAAAAAAGTCAAAAATAAAATAACAAAAATGAGCTAACCCAAACGATTTATTATCCGTTTTTCAAACTATATGGTAATAATAAAAGTTAGGAGGTTCGGTTTAGCGTTATTGACCTTATTTTTCAGCCCCTGTAGGAACCTTTATTTTTGTAAAATAAGGTCAGGAAAAAGTTGTAGGGTCCAGCCTCTCTGCTGCTCAGTAGCAACGACACGTCTACGATATTTTATTTTTACTTTATACTCGTCTATGATATTTTTCAGTTGGGTCTGTAACAAACACACTTGTTCATATCTGTATTTGTTTTCAAAATTTAGATCTAATGTTTGTGAAATAATATACTATAAAGTATTAAGTAATCAATTGAGGTGTTTCAGCGACAAATTCCAGACACCACCAGTAAGACGCTGTGGTCAATTTTTTTATCAGATGGTTCCAGTATTAACGTTTTTTCGACCGCTTGATTTAACACAATAGACACAGTTCCAGAAAAATTATCGGTTGAATGACACCATGGATACGTGGTAAATATACTAAATTTTGCAGTGCTGAACACGGATAGCCTATACACACCAGTGACTTCCGCGGTATGTTTGATAGTGTTATTTTGCTGTGACCATGTTGATGATCCTGATGATACTGTGTATACCATGTTGGTGATCTGCTTGTGAGGAATTTTAATCAGATTAATTCTTTTAACGATATTAGGAATTCTGCTGATAACATCTTCTAGTTTTTCTCTAATATCATCGATATTCCTCTGCGCTATCATGATTAACTCTGAGCATGATTTAGGATCTCTGTTAACACCTAACTGTCGATTAATCATTTCAATGTCCGACATAGCTGTTTTAATATCGCTGAGTTTTGTGTTAATTTCAGAGAGTTAAATATCAACGACTGCTGGACTTCCAAAGAAATCATCTGCAATTTTACTAAGTTTTTGAAAATTTCTATGAACAATTAAAAACATTCACGTGAACGTCATATTCAGATCGCAGTGTGGTTAATTTGTCATCGATTGTAGTATCTTTATCATCTACATATTTGTTGCGACATCTTCATTACCTGTTGGTTCTCTTAAAACAACGATCTTATTTCCATTCATGTTCAGTCCACCTGTCATTGTATCACCGGTGGATAGTAAATGATTAGCAACACTTTTTATTTCATTTCTGATAGTTGCGATTGATACATCGAGTCTCTGATTCTACCGATGTCAATAAATACTAGAATATTATCCATGGTTGCACCGAGAACTCTATGAATTATGTCAACCCACTTAATATTACTCGTCTTTAAAACACCGTATTTATCCTGAAAAATAACAATTTCATCACGGTCAACTCCAGAGAGGTTCATAATATCAGCAAGATCATCTCTAGTAGCGTACTTTGATAAATCAATATCATCTTTTTTTTTTTTCTTGTCTTTGACAGAGGATCTTCCATAAATATTAACCATTATACAATTATTGATTATTTAAAACAGAACTCGTATACATATGTACAACTTTATGAGGCGCGTCAGAAGATTTTGAAATAGCATCCAGTACAGCAAGTGATTCATGGTCGCATATTGGCAGATTAATTATTGTCTGTGTTGGTAATGTTGAATACCAGATTGGAGCATTTTGCACAGCAATTTGATCGCTGTTGACATATTTTAAAAATTCCTTCAGTGGTGCCAGTCCATACGAATCAAAATAAATAATTCCACGTGGATCAATCGCGTATGCAACCCAATGAGTACCTAGACCAGAGCTTCTATCGAGATTAATGATACTGGGCTCAACACAATTTGGTTGTTTTGATAATTGATCACGCATAAAAACACTTCTGAAGTTTTTGATGTTTAAGCGTGCTGCAGCATCAAGTAAATCAAAATTGGACATAGGAAGTATCAACGATGTGTCCCAGGAAATCTTAAACCTTTCCCTTTTTTGAAGTTTTTATTCCTTTTCCTGTTGCTTTCTTTAATGCCATCCCAGCAGCAGTTCCAACAGCATCCCCAACTGCTTTTGCAACAGCTAGGGATGCAGCAGTAACAACGCTGGTATAGCTGCGAGAAGTGGAAATATACCACCCGTCTTGGCAATGTCGCTATTGGCACCCACAGACAAACCAGGTCGTACACCGGTCTTTGATCGTTTGGCGTCGTTGAAGTGCCTGAGTTGACGTTCTGTCAGTGATAGTTTATTTGGACCACCAGCAAGCTGTCCTCATTTCCATAATATTTTTATTCCCGAATTCTTTTTTGATACCGATTGTAGCTATTTAATCTGACCAGGAGTCAGAGTAACGCTAACATGATGATATGACATTATAATATCATGATCGATTTAAGTACATACCTGGAAAACATTTACATGTTTTCTACTGGGTCATCAATGACTCTCATTCGTCCACCAACACCTTCAAGCAACATTGTTTTATCTGAGAGTATAACAGCAATTGCTCTGAAATCAGCAATAGCTCCTCTTGCAACACGAGCTCGAAAGTGTATATCAACTACAGATTGCCTAACAAAATCCAAATGTTCCAGTGAGAAATAATAGATCAGATACAGCGTTGTAAAATCTAGTTGTGATATTTGTAGATGAGAATTAATATTTTGATCACGTCCCATGAATGTCATCAAAAGATGATATGCATGTGCAATATAATCACTTTCAAAATTTAATAATAAATCTTCAGATGGTTCTTGATGTCCATTTATTCTCAGTGAAACTTCAGTAACACCAAGTTTGTCAAATATCATTGTACTTCGTGTTTGTGAGTTTACTCGCGCAGCATCTTGGAAAGCAACACATATATATCGCGGTGCAGAGACACCCTGCTGTGATGCCATCTGCCATGTGAATAAACCATCAATGTTGCTTTGAATGGCATCTGTGGTCATCATCAACCATGATAATGTTGATTTACCACTGCTGTCCATAAAAGAGAGTAGCCGTTGTTCTTCAGTGAGTGATGGAGTCATTACTGGCATCCACAATGAAAGTTTTGTCAGTATTACTTTACCAGCATCACCGACAGTGCGCCAGATTGCATCATCGTTGGTAGCCTTTTGTACGAGTACAACTGTATGCTTGGCTCCAAAAATAACGTTTCTGACATTTCTGCAAAATCCAAAAATATGCGATAGTGGAATAGAACATGAAAATCTTCTACTTCCATCGCTCAGCATTGATCGACAGGCTTTAAATCATAAATTAAAATCTACATCGACATTAATAATCATGTCTTCCACATCTGCGTTGGCATTTCTGGCATTGTTTCTTGGCCGTCCTATTTCATACTGTCTGTATTGAGGGTGGTCAGAAGTATCCTTCACAATCATTGATGGATCAGCTGATCTTGAATAATCATTGCTGTATCTTGCAAGGCCAAGTACTGTCGCAGCAATGTCGATGTCTTTTTTAATCGATTCAATATTTCTTCCATCGATAATATACTTAGCACTGTCAAACAACACCATAATGCCATTATTAACAAAACCAACACTAATATCAGCTAATATTCAGTATTATCCGTTTTTGAAATTTCACCCTCTGCTTCAGTAAATGCTTCAGCAGGTAAGAAATATCTGCTTGTATTCTGAACTTGTAGCTCAATTTGCCCACGCTGATCTGGCTGTCATGCGTCATAAGAATAATACTGATAATCGTGCACAGATTCATCCTTGAGAACTGGTGCATCCATGTCGAATGCGGGATCAGATACACGTTTGAGCATCTTTACTATATTTGTTATCGTCTAACAAGAAGACCACATCCTGCTATCAGACTAGCAGTGATATTTTTTTCCTTTTCCGATAGTGGTACACCAGCCAATTCTGCTAGCTTTTGATTCGCAGCTTGATTTATTATCTTACTAACATTTGCTGGCATAACATCTGTGCTGGGTAAGTTTACTGGCTGAGGTTTTACCGGCTGAGGTTTTCAACATACTAATCGTGCTAGTCTATCCTTGATTGCTGAGAATGCTTTGTCGGCAACATCACCAACAACACCAGTACCTTTATCATGAACAACATCAATAGCTTTCATCCCCATTTGCTCTGCAATCGGCATTGCTTTTGGAGCTATCCTTCTAAATAGGCCCTGAACAACATCACCGAGTCCATATCCTTAGTACGATTTATATACTGGTAATCGCGAATTTATCACCCTGACCATGATCGGTCCACGGTGAGCATTATGTATAATCATCTTATTTTCTTGTAACTGATCTAATTGTATACCCTTAATCAATCACTGCGATAATCATTGGCGATTTCATCGATGAGGGACAGATAAACATTAATATCCATGATACCACATGTAAATAATCTGACAAATATCAGCTGCTTCATTAATGATTTCTGGGGAATTATTGCCAGCTTGTTTTCCACCAATCAGAATTTCTAATCATTCAACATCGACAAGGACATTATTAGGACATGGAGTAATAAAACCACTTCCTTGAGTGACCCAATTGCTTAGACCACTTCCAGTTGTTTCTTCTCCTTCTTTCTTACTTGGTGAACATAACTCCCTCTTTTGTCTAATTTCTTCAAGACTCTGCTTCTATTCTTCTTCTCTTTGTTTTCTTGCTTGTCTTGGGGGCCCCGAGTAGCCGAGTGGTCTAAAGCGCTCTCCGTTACGGATCACTGCCATCTCATCTCTGTCTGCGTGGGTTCGAGTCTAGGATTCGGCGAATGGGGATATGTGAGAAAGCTTGCCAGTAGCTTCTCGTGGGTCGGTGGTTCTTTCCGGGGGATTTCCCGGTTTCTTCCTCCACCATTAATACTGGCCGCCATGTATAGCCTATCGTGTGCTGAAAAATGGCGTTAAGCCCCACAACAACAATTACTTGCTTGTCTTACTTGTTCAATCGCTTTAAATTTTGACTTCATTTCTTCTTCTTTTCGTTTCCTTGATGTTTTAGCTTCTCAAGTTTCGACTTCATTTCTTCTTCTTTTTGTATCCTTGATTGTTTTTCTTGTTCAATATATTCATATACTGTGTTACGTATATGTAATTAAATTGCTTGTGTTAGTTTTAAAATTCTTTTTTATTTTAATTTTGTTTCATTACATTTTATTGTAATGATTATTTTCACGGGATTCGATATTTTCTTTCAGTAAATTCTGTTTATTTAGAACATAAAACCTATTACAGAAGCATTATTTTAGCTCATTCTGGTATACTGTTTTGTAAACATAGACTGATAACGATTGGCTATTTCCAAGGTCATTTTCGGCGTGAGTGTTAACTGGATTGTAAACAGCTTTTCTATTTTATATATTTTCAGAGTGAGAATTTGGTACTTAGATAGGGCTCCTACTCTTGCATACGTGACAAATGGCATTTTATTTTATTGCGATGTTCAAATTAGTTAATCATGTAGCCTATCACGTGGAGTACCATGTGACCTAAAATCGAGGCTTAAAACAGCCAATTGGTATTAAATTTATTCAGTTGTATTTTAAACCTTGAGGGCTCAAAAGGTTTCAATTGTTCAAGCCAGATTGTTTTTGAAGTTCATTTGTTTTTGGAATTTAATAATTTATTCTCTAGAAAACCAAACAAGTATTTTCTAGGGAAATAAATTATTTTGTTAAAATATACAAAGCTTGTTGACTTCACTCTTTTCTCCTGTTATTTTTATACGAGCCTACACGTAACAACTGTCTGTTTAAAACTATTAAAATTATTAATATCTTCCGCAGATCTGATTTGCTGAGTACCAATATACATCCCTAATGCAATTGACAGATCTCATAGGTCTAACATATTCAGGTTTTACATAATGTTCTCTATTATAATATCCAAACATGGCAATATCAAGTATTTGGCCTTGATCCTTGATAGCGGCAATACCTTCAGGTGTGAATTTATCTATAATGTTAGTTCTAACTTTTGGAGGAGGTTGTGGCTGATCTTCAAGTAGTGGTTCAGGAGGTTGCATGGGTGGTGGTTGAGGAGGTTGCATGGGTAGTGGATGAGCTGCTCGAAGACGCCCAGCAATATCAACAGGCAATGTTTCAAGAGCATTTTGTGTTGCCTCAGTTGCTCTAACAATTTTCTTTGTTGGTTCGACAATTGGTTTAAATAACTGTTCTGTACCCTCTCTAAATTCCACCTCAGACCCTGAAGCTCCTGTAATTTTTGTTTCACAGAATCATGTATGGGGAGATATTTCTTAATTGCCTCTAGTTGCTGTCAAGCTAGTTTAGCTGTGTGAGATTCCATTATTGATATAATAATGATTTAATTAAGCACACCCACACAGCAGCAGGGAGGGCGACAACAAAGACTGAGTGAGTGCTTACATAAACAAACATGCCATAAAAAACAAAAACATAAATATCAAAAAATAAAGTAACAAAAATAAGTTAACCCAATTGGAAAAGTTTCAGGTCAGTTAGAGACTTCGGTTTTGACATTATTGATGTTTGTATTTTCATGTCCATAGGAAATTTTATTTTTCAGCAAAATCTCTAATTGAAAATTTTGTAGGATTCGTCCTCCCTGCTGCTATTTCCCTAGAATACAAAGTGAAAATGTGAAAAAAAGGGAACTTACAAGATTGTGAATTAAGTCCCAAATAATCCTAGTATTTCTAACAAGTCCTAATGATTAAAGTTCTAAATAAACTTTGGTGATATTCCAATAATTTCCATCGCTGAAATTGTTGATGTACCTGAAGCGGCCTGTGTTATAGTGATGTGCCAACAGTTTTTTACTGAATCAATAATACAATCCAAGAAAATATCCTTATTTGAATTTCACTATAAATCCAAGTATCTATTTCCAAAAATGTTATTTTTGTGCACTCGGTATTCCAGAGAAGAATAACTTGAATCAAATAATTTGAATAAATAAATTCCAGTCCAAACGATATACTGAACAAAACATTAATGCAACTAATTCTGCTCAGATCTTACAGCACTAATAAATAATTTTTCCAGTAAACAAGATTATAAAATAAAAAATAAGACATAAAAGAAGAGCCAGCATGTGGGACAATAATTCATTTCTAGAAAAATCATCATTATAATTAGAACATCTGTTACTAACATTATAATAACAAACACAGTAAACACAATGTCCTTGACTTAGGCCAATATAACAATTATAATAGTTAACCCATACTCTTAGAGAAAATATTAGATACGTATTGTGTACAGAATTTTTAAAAAATCAATGATTCAGGTCTGGTAGAAAATGAACTTGATTTTAGACAAGGTCATGTCCAAAATATAATTATCCATAGTGTATATTGAAATAAAAAGAAACTAAAAAAACCCAAACAAACAATGCATATTAAATACACATTACAATTAAGCAAAATAAAAAGGGCAAAGAAAAAGTTCCTCAAAGGGACTATTGCTCTACTGGCTAAAAAGAATTTCCTGGAATTCAAGATAAAACCATTTCTTATTTTTCACTGCTGAATGTGAAAACCATCTCTGATACTCCTCTGCAATATTTTCAAATTGCTGCAGTGGATTTCAGATTGGCACAATTTTCATTTAGGACCAGTAAATCATTTAGGACAAAATAAGACATGATAAAAAGCCTTCTGGTAAAAGCCCCATGTTGATATGATTTACTGTTTTGTCACAATAACAGGATTTCTATTATGGCTGTCATGGTGGTCATACTGGACATCAGATTGGCAACAATTCTTTTTAGGTCTGATTAGACATTACATGATCAAGATGTCTTTTAGTGAAAGTACAACAACGACATAAGAAGTGACAACAATATTTTCAGGATGGTCATTGTGGTTGCTACACTGGATGTCTGAGCAGCACAATTTTCATTTATGACCAACTAGACATCATAAGTAGTCGCTTAATAAACACCCCAAGTTGATAAGACAACCCATTTAGAAGTAGGAATAACAAGATTTTTAAGATGACTGTGCTGAGGTGGCCACATCTGATATTCAGTGGCATCCAATTCATGGAAGCCAAACTAGGCATCACTGGAAATTTTCTGGTGAAAAACCCCATGGCAATATTACGTTTCACTCAGGAGGAATAGCAATATCAAGATTTTTAAAATGGCTGCTTTTGCACAAGTTTATTTAGGTTCAGTTTATTGTGAAAACCCCATACTGATTTGATCATACACTCAGAAGAAGTAGAGATAACAAAATGGCATCTGTGGTGGCCAATACTATTTTTTTCAGATTGATATAATTTTCATTTAAGACCAACTAGACATCATAATAAATCTTCTGGTAGAAACCCCATATCAGTATGACTTTCCATTCAGAAGCAGTGATGAAAAGATTTTCAAGATGGCTGCCATACTGGATATCAGATCGACACCATTTTCATTTAGGACCAACCAGAGATCATAAGTCTTTTAGTGAAAACCCAATGTTGATATGACTGTCTATTCTGGAGGATCAGCAATAAAAAGATTTCAAGATGGCTGCTATGGTGGCCATATGGGATATGTGAATGGTACCATTTTCATTTTGGACCAATCAGACCACTGGAAACAGATCACAATTAGTACTTCCAGTTCAGTACCCACGAATGTAGTCCCACTCTATTTTTAGAGCATTTTTTCCTGTCTCCTTTTGGTGGTGATACAAGAGTTAGATTTAGGCATTATTGGTATGGATTTAAAGGCAATTGTTTATTCTTTAGAATATGAGCTTGTGGTGTGGTTGTCTGTGTGTGTTTCGGCGACAGTGTACAGGGAGTAACAAGGTTTTGGTGATGATCTGGAAGTGAAATCTGTGTTCCATTGCAAGCTGGTTTGTTTACAGTCCAGCCTCTCAAAAAAATGCTGGTGAATCAATGAGAAGAACTTCACCATGAAGTCATCTTTGAAGGTATTTTAGATTAATATATGATTTGTATTGATTGTCACACAGTGTAAAGTTCAGTACTGAGAACCAAATGTAGAGAATATATAATAAAATTGTGTTCTGGGTCCTGTTAGTGCAGTATTTGATTAAAGTTTAAATTGGTGTAAAATCTTTATTATTAATGATAGACACATGAAATTTTAATATGTTATGTATATTGACTTTGAAAATATAAGAATAAAATTAAAAATTAATTTTTATTTTAAAAATCTAAATGAAATTTTAAAAATCTAAAAAAAAACAAATTTTTCCCCCCAAAATGCACATATGATATTTATTAGGAATGATATTAAATGATATCAGCATGTATGTATTCTAACACCATATACAAGCTGCAATGATGAATATTTGTCAAATTTTGTCAGAGAAAATATCTTTTTAAGTCAAAATGAGACCTTCATTTAAAATACATGAAGGCAAAATTCTATTTTGTATTAGTCATTCAAACTATTTATTAGGGGCTCCAAGCAGTTAATTTATGTGTTTATGATGGGGTCACTTCCTGAGTAAAACATATCTGCTTGTATAGCCTTCAATGATTGTTTATAAACTAAGTTATAGAGTATTTAGTGAGAGGACAGAGATGAAAACTTTATACTAGAACCTACTCAAGTTCTCTACTAAATCTTTTTAAACTGTCAGAGAATGAAATACGGGTCAAAGGAATAAAATATACTTTCCCCAGGTATATTTACCCTTGGATGTAAGAAAAATGCCAAATGATGTAAGCTGAACACAAAATGCATTCCATTTTATTGTTCAGTTTGGTCAAGATATTGATTCATGTAGTGCAGCATTGTGGTTTATATGATATGGGAATTCTAATGATCCATTTTGCTTCATGCATGATTAATTACTAATAAATATTTGTTAACTGACACTCAAAAGATTATGTAAGAAATATTCAAACAGATTATCTGAATTTAACTTTGTACAACTGAAATTAACATGGTTACATATCCCACATGAACACATATCCATATATTTTAGAATGTTTGGAATCAAAAGTTCACATTCAGTACATCGTATAGGCTGACATTGTACCTATAGTGAATCTGTAAGGCACACTTCTGGCTGTGTGCACTTAAAATATCCCAAAATGTTATTTTCATCATGAATATGCCTATATGTGGTAACATATTTCAATTTAGTACTTTGACAGAGTGCAGTATTGTAGCATCAGCTGATATCTGATTCCACTGAATCACTGAGCTTAATATATGTAATTGGTAACCAACACTCTTAAAAATGCACTATAAGTGTTCAAACTGATCATTTGAATTATGTTTGCACATTTGATCTTAACAAGTACATTGTTTATGTCCCACATATGCAAATTTCCATCCTTGTTTACAAGTTTTGGGGATCAGAATTTCACATTAGCTGATGATATAGGAACTATTGGTACCTATAGTTGATCTGTGTTGCCACATTTGGCTGTATTCACTTGCAATATCCAAAATTATTATTTCCCTCATGAATAAGATTGCTCATAGTAATATATTTTAATTTAGCACATTGTCACTTGACTTTTCTGTATACTGGTATGTACTAATGATTGCACCAATGATCGAACCTCACCATCCGAACACTGCCTTAAACTTTATGATACACAGTCTACCTGATTAGTTATTTAAACTGTAAATGGTTAAATATGCTTCTAGAAACCTCATATTTTTAGGATGAATTTATCACTATAATACATGCCCATTGCTTCACATTTCTAAGTGTCACTCTGTCAAGTTTAATAATTTTTCCCATGCTTGCAACCTTGATGTTATTTTGAAATCACCATATCTAACATTGTAACTTCATTTACCTACAGCTTAAATGTTTTCTAGAATTAAGTGAAACATGTTATATCTTTCAGGTTTAGCCTGGTATCTGGAGCAAAGTGTTAGAGTTGGATAAGCTTGGAAGCTCTCTAGTAGTCCAACAGTGATAGCAAGGCTTTATAAGGACATGTGCAGTGTACTGCCATAAGTGACCAAGATTAGTTCATATCACCACACTGATATATAGCACCTCAAAGACATGGCTTAGGTCTTCATGAGAGATATTAACACCATTCTTCAGCAAGGTAGAGCCTCCATGGAACTGTATTTTCCTATCACATTGTTGCCTTTGGTAGTTATCGACATTGAAATGGAATGCATTTTTGCTATAAAACATTGTAGTGGTCCCATCAAAACTTTAAATTTGAGTGTGCTATTAGTTATACAAACAACTGCCTAAGTACCTGACACAATAAATGTGGAACACAGCACCTGTCATTGTTTCTTTAGTGTGTACACCTATATGCATCTGGACAGGCCTATTGCAATTTGCTGCCAAAATCACTAAGAGCTAGCTTGCTTCACTACCCCTGGGAAAAATGTTATCAGTTGTACAGACCCAAACGACCATTTGTTTTAAATACCATTCATTAGTTAAATTTGCTGTCTAAAATTTGTGAAACTGAATTTAAAAACTTGTATGAAAATTTAATTTTTAAATAAAATTTAGTTTTTAAAATTTAAATGTTTATTTAAATTTCCATTAAAATTAAAGTTATCAATATTTTTAAATTTCAAACATATTTTCAGACAGGCCTTATCTTGTATTACAGTTAGGTTTTTACTGCATTTAAAAATTCCTTTAATTAGGAAGATATAGCAAATTTAGTTTTGGTTTCTCCAGAGCACTTGGACCAAAACTTGCACCCTGTGGAACACCAGCACTACACACTTTCTGACAGGTGTCACATGTCTTGTTTGCAAGGAAATTCAAAAAGACTTCATGCATAAAGTTGAAATAGGTGTGGCATGCAAATATAAAAGTTTGACTAAAATTGGCCATAAAAAATTGGGCCTGTTAGGAAACAGATCACAATTAAAAGTTCTGGTTCAGTACCCACGAATGTAGTCCCAGTCTATTTTTAGAGCATTTTTCCTGTCTCCTTTTGGTGGTGATACAAGAGTTATATTTAGGCATTCTTGGTATGGATTTAAAGGCAATTGTTTATTCTTTAGAATATGAGCTTGTGGTGTGGTTGTCTGTGTGTGTTTAGGCAACAGCGTACAAGGAATAATAAGGTCTTGGTGATGATCCGGGAGTGAAATCTGTGTTCCATTGCACACTGGTTTGTTGTTCCATTGCAAGCTGGTTTGTTTACAGTCCAGTCTCTCAAAAAATGCCAGTGAACCTATGACAAAAACTTCACCATGAAGTCATCTTTGAAGGTAATTTTGATATAACATATGACTTGTATTGATTGTCACACAGTGGAAAGTTCAGTACTGAGAAACAAATGTAGGTAATAGATAGTAAAATAGTTAATTGTGTTCTGGGTCCCACTGGATGAAAAGTTTCATGGCAGTTTGATCAGGAGTTTAGGAAAAGCAGCCATAGCATACTTGTGCCAATGGATGGACAAACAATGGATGAGAGACCATCCCATATCTATTCACTGACAGGCATATGACCAGTTGAGCTAAAAACTGCAGGAGCAATGTGATTTGTTGATATGTGCATCTTCAGGTGATCATAATATTTACCAAGTTTCATGGCAATCCATCAATATCAGTGTAAATAGTTGCTCTAATCAGATTGTGTCATACAATACTTTAAGACAAACAGGGCAATAACGCTATCAAAAAGTGCAGGATCAAAATGATTTGCTGATATAACTGGGGGACTAGTTACTGTAATGAGAGTGTGTCATACACAATTATAAAAAAAGTGAATAACTACTAAAAATTGCAGGAGCAAAGTGATTTATTTGATACTGACATCTTCAGGTTATGACCATAATATTTACACATCCATCAAACACTGCAGGTCTAGATGCACTAATGAGCACAGGATAGAACAAAGGATGGACAGACAGATATGGGGATTATTAATTTGATTGCAACACTTCAGTTTAGGCAAGAAGCTGGTCATGACATGCATGTCGAACCCATGACACAATCTGTTCTAAATCCAAGGTCAATCAAAGAGTATGGACAGATGTATTAAGAGATATATAGTCTCGCAACTGCTGCCAAAGTGATCACTATGTTGTACTTCTACCAAGGTGGGCTTGACCATAGGTCAAGGTGACCTACTTTTGGTAAAAAATGATGCTGAATTCCTTAAGTGCATGTTTTCAGTAAGCTATACAATACAGTAAAACCCCACTACAACATCCTTCATTATAACACAAATCTGGATGTACAACAGCTGTGGCATGGTTACCAAAATTTTACAATTTATAATGCTTCTTCATTCACATTTTCAATGGAATTACTGTTATTGATTCAATGAGATTGACTGGTGAGTGCACATACTCTGTTTACACTTCAGATGATATTTTGTTAGACATATATATATATATATATATATATATATATATATATATATATATATATATGGTCTGGCCCAAAAAATAAATGTTAAGTATGTAATAACTGTTTTAAGTATTCCTTGTTTAATATGCATCAAGTTGGCAAATGTGTCATTGAAGTTTATTGTTACCCTCCCCCCATCTTATCTAGCTAAGAGGATGCACATGCAATATTTTCTTCAATTAACTACCTGGGTTGGACACTGCATATTTTGGTACAATGGTATACAGTACAATGGCACTTTGTGGACCTTGACCAGTATGTTATAGAGAAGTATCACTGTACAGCGACTAATAGTGGACTTGACATTGACAGATGTGAAAGAAGAATGAAATACTGTTCGTAATGACCTATGTCTCATGGAATGATGTTATACCCATCAATACACATGAACATTTAATTTTTCCTGATTTTGTGGCTAATAGTACATAAGAAATGACCAATATGCACAACCTAAAGTCACCCAAGCATGACAATTAGATCAAACCAATTTTGGGAATTCAGTATTTTACCCAATAAAATAAAGCCACAAAGTAGGTTGCATGACCCTCTAACCACAATGCATTAATGAGAAACCTGACCATAGTCAGTGAAGCATGAAACGTAAGACACAAAGAACTACACTGGTAGATTTCAAATTCTGCATACTTTATTAGCAATTTTGTTTTGTTTGTAAAAAACAGTTTTATGACATTTTTGAAGAATAAAAGTAATCACGGCATTGAGTTTACTTGCATAAAATTGAGTCCTTAATTGTTTTTAGTGATGTTCGATGTTACTATATAATTCAACAGAAGCATACTCAGTTGTCCAAGTGACTAAGGCTTGTGGAGTTAATTAGGTCTTGTTAGGAAATACTGTTGATGTGATTGGTCAGTTCTTAGCTATGGTGGACTGTTGGGTTTAACAGCTGTAGAGTCAACTGGTGTTGTATGCATCAGGATGTGTCCACAGACCACATAACCTGACTCTGTGGCTAAATGAACTTGAGAAACTGACAACACTACAGAAGTATAAGCAAACAAAAAAACAAATTGGAATTTTGGTTCTACTTTTAATTTCAAGTGAACAGCATAGAGCCTGACCTATAGTACACTGTAATTGTTTAGTAGATTGGGATCTAGAGTATTGGTTTTACCAGTACAGTATATATGAGTTGGCAGATCAAGGTCTAGTCTATTGGTTCTGAGATTTCTTGATTCTACTTAAATATCTGAAGTGAATTGCACAAACCCAGACCTACGTATACATAATACATTGGTTGGCAGAATGGGGTCTAGATTTTTTGGCTTTACCAGTACAATATACACAGACTCAGATCTAACCATACATTATATACCAGCTGGCAGATCATAGTCTGGACTATTGCTTTTACCAGTCCATTATACACTAGTTGGCAGATCAGGGTCTGGACTATTGGTTTATCAATGCTTAATACTATGGTTGGCAGATCTGGACTATCGGTTCGACTTTTGACTTCAAGCATATGACACTGACACAGATCCGCCAGTACATTATGAATTTCCTTATTAATGTAATGAGTGAACACAAATATCAATTATTATTTGCACTTAAATTTCTTACAATTCTCTTGCAGACTCCATTAATGACCACAAAATTTGTTGTACCTCAAGTCCATTTATTCTCATACCTTCCTTATATAATACAATCAAATAGTGATTCTCTTTCAGACTTGACTCAATAAAACTTGCAGTAACCCCAACACCATATACCTGAACATGATCTGCTGCATGTATCACCATCGAACTTGACCTTTATATTCATCTTTTAAACTCCAACGCTTGAGGCTTTCATACCCCAGCATAATGAAGAAAGAGAACACAACTGACTGCACAATCCTGGCTGAGAGTCCTTTAAATGCAAATGAGAACCCTTCCTCCTTCCACAGTCTTTCCAAAGTTACATGGAAACATTTCCCTTCAACCTGAAAATGTAATACAATCACAATTACTCAAGGCTATTGGATTTATGGGAAAGAGCAAGAAAAACTGTGTGACGATAAAACTTAAAGAATTAACTTATTAACAATCTTCTTTATTTTTAACTAGAAGTGTGTCCATATGACACACATGCACCTGCTGAAATAATTAAACTGAAGGGCAAAGTACTGAGGAAAACAGGGGCCCTAATTCTATCAAATCTGGCTGTAAATGGTAAAATTAAAACAACAGATGTATTAATTATTTCAAGCCTCATACCAAACAAGATTTCAATTCATGCAGCATTTAAAATATGTTAGTGAAAAATAAAATTTTGATTGGACAGAACTTCACATGATGGGATGGATGAACACAAACAATACCACATGCTTCCTCATACAAAAATGAAGTTCTTACACCAAATATTGTTAGAAAGATTGAAACATCTAAGGCTGTCAGACCTGTGGTTATTTACGGTGATAAAAAAATGCACTATTTTTACTATTACAAGACAAAGAATAAGGAGGTCAAGAAGAGCACACAGAAAAATAAGTGGAAACTTGCAACTATCAGGGAGGAAAACCAACTCAAATAAGTCTGTATGCAGAAGTGATGGAAATATCCTAAGCAGATCAGCAGAACTGCTCAGCAGGAGAAAGGAACATTTCAGCAGCCTGCTCAGGGGCATACGTGTAAAAAATAGATGAGGGAGAGGATCTGAATGTCAACACTGGGCCCGTTATAAAGGAAGAGGTCAAACTGGCACTCAGAAAAATAAAGGGTATGCCCCATGACCTGAACAACGTCCCACCAGATGCCTTAAAAGCAGATGCCACAATTACAGCAAACACTTTGATTGACCGTTTACAAAAAATATCAAAGAGGTTCTGCAAGATTGGAAGAAAGGCTACATTGTCAAAAGTTCCAAGAAATGAGACCTTCGTGACTGCCAGAACTGGAGAGGTATTCATCTCCTAACCCTATCAAGCAAGATTCTCACAAAGCTGAATTTGGAGAGGACCAGGTCTGCAGTATATTCCAGGCTGAGTGAAGTACAAGCATGTTTTCATGTGTGGAGGTCATGTACACACCAAATTGCAACATTCCACATTATCACTGAACAGTATGTAGAATGGCAGTCATCCCAGTATTTAAATTTTGTAGACTTCAGGGCAGCATTTGATATGATTGACAGAAGCACCATCTGGAAAATACTGAGGGTACAACAACCTCACAGATTAGATTGTCAGGATTATCCAGTGCCTCTATAAAGACATGACCTGTCATGTCATACACAACACAGACTTGTCCCCTTCTTTCTCTGCTGACACTGGCGTCCGGCAAGGATACTTACTTTCACCAATCATCTTCTCAATAGTGAGAGACTTTTTGATGAGGATGGCAATGGACCAACCATGTGGCATATTGTAATACCTAACTCAACAAACCAGAATACTAGACACTTAAGAACTACATTCCCTTTCCAATAATAATAAAAATAACAATAATAATAATAATGATAATAATAAAAAAGAGAAACAAAGTCAGAAAAAACACGATGCAGTTCACTACAGTCTTAATACCTTTATGGTATGATGAATGGAGCTTTGCATGCACAAACACTGTCCACTCAATGTGCCAAGATTATTGGACGTTAAATGTTGGGTGTGAGATGATGTTTGACCTACAAGACTAGCATTTTTCATCACCTCATTTCATCTGTCACTGAAAACATCTACCATGTGTCAAGTGCTTCTTTCATTCATGTATGTATGCCCCCCATCCACCATCAATTAGATTGCTATCTGCATTCTGGATGTGTACTCTGTGTTTTATAATAAGTAGGAGTATGAAACCTTGTTCTGGTTTTCATAATGTCACGCTGTTGTCATGAGTATTGATGAATTTGTCAAGGAATTCATCTAATATAATCAACTCTACAAGCCCCAGGAGATCAACATTATGTGAAAAGAAGTTCACATGTTAGCAGTTTTTGTGCCCTATTCATTTCCAAGTTTGATCAGGTGTGTGTCATGCTGGAATTTCCCATGAATAGTTTAGGAAATGAATTGTCTTAACTTTCTGAAATTTGGAATATCAAAGCCAGAAATATGATGTCAGTCCATATATTAGTGACTTCAACCATCCAATGGAGTTTTGTTACCGAAACAGCGAGATGCAGGATAGTGATAGAATCAATGTGCCCAGCCAGAGAATCACATTCATTTGTCAGAGTTTTGTTTCAACAATACCAGTGTTACTGTTCATTATTGTAAATTCTTGGCTATGTAGAACTTGTTTTTTTAATGTGCAAAATAGTATGCATTTGATAGGGACTATTTCGAACCATAGTTGTAACACACTGCATCATCAGTATATTGCACTCTCAATCGATTTGCATTGAAATTTGCTTGTCCATTTTGTTCAGTTCTACAGAATCATAGGCATGAATATACAAATACGATTAAAAATAAAAACACACACCACAGACACTGAGAGAATAACTTAATTCTGTCTAAATTTTGTATTCAGATGCAATTTCCCATGCAGTTTGAATAGTTGACTTGGTTACCAGCATGGCCATCCTTGAGAAGGTCAAGCTTTGATTGGCTAACTAAGGTCACGTGATGTGAATAGGAGCCTACAAATATGAGTGCAGACTGTGCAGTGGTAGATAGCTGTCAGTGGGACAAAGTATGAACATCTAAGTAGAAAAGAATTTTGGCAATATATTCAAAATCCAATAAAAATTCATCAATTATTTTTCACATAACCAATATTAACTTTAACACTATGAAATCCCAAAACTAAATCAAATTGTTATGAGAAATTTTAAGTAGAATTATTGCATATTGCCACTAAATTTAAATGCCTTATAATTATTATGTACTAATTCTGTACAAAGCTTGCATATCTCCCACCCGACTACCCTAGTACACCAGCACTGAAATGAATTTTCCATTGAGAGATCATGCTACTATGTCAGAATGTATTACTGTCAATCTAATAAATTAGCTGTTATTATGCATATGAATTAAATAATATAATTAATTTCACCATAACATGGTGTATTATATCGTTGTCTTTTGGCATCTAGATGAACAAATCTGCTCTATATTATCAAAAGTTGATAATGTTGTTGCAAACACTGTGTTGATGTAACAGTCACTATGCTATACTGAAAGGCATGCTCTATCTCACCTTTATTATTATTAGATCATTTAAGTCCTGAACTCCGGTTGTTTTGATATAATACATGGGGTGTTACAATTTAGTGGACCTTGATCCGAACACTGGAAGATCTAGACTTTGCAGATGATACTGGACATCTGCCACACACAAGCACATGCAATTAAAAACAGAGCCTACATACTGTAGCCCAAACTACCAGCCTGGAGATCAATGTCAATAAGACCAAATGCCTGCAAGTCAATATAAACCAGGAAGCACCTGTTCTCTTAGTGACGAGTCATTGAGAATGTTGACATACCTTGCCTTAATTATGAACAAGCAGGGGTTGTGCTACCAGGCAAAGTGGGCGACTAAGTAGCCTGAAAAATGTAAACTTTGCCTTTTTCTGTTAGAAAAGCAAAAATGATTTTGCTGTGCTTTTCTGGGGATGCAAAATGACTGTATTTTATTACTTTTGAGATGCTACCTCACTATAGCCAGTAAGTTCTGAGTGTTGTGTTGTAGCCCAAGGCAAAATGTATTTATGCAGTTTTGATATCAATTACTCCCACAAACAAATTCGTGCACATTCACAAACGTGTTTTAATAGCTAACTGACATTAGCCCTGTCCCAAGCCAGATATCACTGCTTTATTACTTTACGTTAGGCCTACTGTACTATTTGAGGATGAAAATATACCAATTTCTGTTTGGAAATTTAAATATCAATATGTAAATAGTAATTTGTTTTTTAAGAATATAATGAGTGAAGACCACTTTCTAATTTAATTTTTTTGATGATGACTTCATCTGCTGTGTTTGCATTATTTTCTTTATAAAATCAGTTTAAAACTGTAAGTGCATGTGTGATTTGGATTTTTAATGTAGCTTTAACAATTTTTCAGTCATATCACTATAATGTCTGCAGTGTGGCAGTTTATAGTGAATGTCTATCACTCAGTCACCATGCCGCAGACATGTAGCATCATGTCCAACCCAGTCACATTATCCTGACAACAGGTCGACCAGTCCTAACACTAACCTCTTAATGCTGAGTGTCTCAGAAAGCGAGGCAGCTGTTAGTACCAGTTTTAAAAGTCTTTTGTATGACTTGGCAAGGGTTCGAACGCATGACCTCCAGCATCCAAGGCAGATGCTCTAACCATTAGGTCACCAAAGCAGTGTCTGTTTTTGTAAATAATTGGGTAAATAGATTAAAGAATATATATAATTCAATGAAAGCAAAGTCTAAATAATATGTGACAGAAGATTTAGCCTAAATATTTAATCATGTAGGTCAGAAATATATGAGACAAGTGCTATGTTGTGGAATTCAAAAGAACGTTAAGTTCAAGGTTGTTTACTGTCATTCATTCTTGTGCAAAATACAATAAGAGGGTAAAGCAAATACTATTTGACCAATGTATGTCATTGCTACCAGTATGTAGGTAAATAATAAAACCGTAAATTTGCAGTCCTAATAATGGATTGCTGTAATAAAGCTAGAAAGTGAGTGGTTATATCAAGAAAATCCCTTTTTCTAAAAATAGATGCACAATGGCACAATACATGTTCTTGGTTGTGTCAATTCAGTCATATATCGACTTTAATGCTTCAGTGTGCTGTCCTTGAAGAGTTACAGTAATGTTTTATCTGCAACAATGAAATTATGGCAAACAGTATGGTATGAAGTCACTTGTGCATTTGCTCCTATGTACATGTTACAGGAGTTGTTTCAAAGGAGTTTAGAAATCTTTTTGACTGCAATTTTATACAGAAGTAGTAGTTCATTAAGCATTTTTAGTGTCTTACAATTACAAGATTCTAATCTCGTCACACCTATCAGTTAAATTAATTACAATGTATAGTTTCAGTTGTGCTCTTTTACGTCATGTGGCCAAAATTCACTGCATGTATCTCAATCCAAACAGACAAGTATGACTACAATGGGTATGAATAAAATAAGCTGTATACACATATAAAATGTTTTGATAATAAACGTATAACAATTTTTGAAAATAAGTACCGCTTAAACTATGAAAATTAAAATAAGAGAAAGAAAACACACACACATATATATAATTCCAATGAATGGACCGAAGTTTCTGCAATTTGATTAGATACAAATGGTCATGTGATATTGATCAATAATTTTTTCATATATCAGTAAATTCTGTGGACTATTTTGGTTCCTAGATATCAGATAATTTTATGTGAAGCTTTATCTATACCAACATCTTACACCATAATAATAACAAGCACTATCCACCCACCTTTGTGACTTCCGACCAAAATGTACAACCCTCTCATTAAAATCACCCATTAGAAGTTAACACAATGTAATTGCAGTCATTCCTGCATTCCAACACTCACCCATTTTATCAAAGAAATTGTATGGCAGGCTTTACAAGCCAGTGTTGAGAAATCATTGCATTTTACTTCAACAATGTTTCACCAGCTGTTATTCAAGGTCAGGGTCATATGTCAAGCACGGGATCTCACTTAAAATGGACATGATTTTGCTTTTGAAAGATCGAAATTCTTAGAAAGCAAGAACAACAAATGCTATAACAACACGTGCCATATGCAAGCATAATGCTAGAAAAAAGGAATAGCCTGGTTTAGCATCAAACTTGTATATAAGAAACTATTGATATTAACAAGCTCCTTATATGACTGGCATGACCCAGTCTAACACTCTACCCTATATTACTAGATAAAAATTCAATGACTCTTGGCTAGCAAAGATCGAGCTATGTACTATTCAGCTGCAGTGAAGAGGCTAATGAATGAAAACTTCGAGCTACCTAAAAGTTACTTTCTGTTGATGAAATCTGCTGATATGATGACAGAAAGGAACTAAACTGGAATTATAAGGATTAAATTATCATGGTTGGGTAATCTATGGTATCTATGTGTAAATTTTACCTTATCACTCACAAAGTTGACATAAAGATCAAATAATCATGGTTGGTTATTTACTGATGTGTAAATTTTACCTAATCACTCACAAAGTAAATAAGGTTCTTTGTGAGTGATTAGGTACAATTTACACATCAATAAATAACCAACCATTATCATTTAATCCTATTATATATATATATATATATATATATATATATATATATATATATATATATATATATATATATAGCATTTCTTGCTTTGCTCCCACTTCTCCCTGTTCTGTCCAAAAGGAGAAGTCACTTCTCCCTAAAATTCAAGTCTAGCTTGACCCCTGAAAAAGTCCGGAGAAACAGATGTCAAGTCCAGAATTGCCATGGCATGCCTTGATTTACCACTGTCAGACCAGTCTGGTGGAATGATACCATTGTCCTGGAAACAAAGCTTACACTGTTTAACTCCAATGTCAAATCAGTGCTACTCTATAGGGTAGGGACCTGATGACACAAAAAGAACATGGAACATATGCTGCAGGTCTTCATCAGTACTTGTCTCTGACATATTCTGTGCATCAGACTGAAGCCCCAACCAGGAATTATGGCTGAGAACATAACAAAAATTCATATCCAACACCAGTAAGGAATGCAAGTGGAGATGAATTGGACATACCCTGCAGAGAGACCAGCCGAACATTGTTCACCATGTCCTGGATTGGAACCCTCAAAGCAAACACAGAAGAGGATGACCAGTCATGACCTGCCAAAGAACACAGAACTCATATCCTGAAGGGAGGCAAAAGATAGCCCCAGACCACTGACAAATGGAGAGATGCAGTGAATGCCCTATATTCTAGAGGGAACAAAGGGGAATGATGATGAAAAGAATGCCAGTCAATTTGTTTTGCAAATGATTTCTCTCAACTTTTTCTGTAGAATAGTCTATTTCTAGCTGAAAGATGTATGCCTTGTATGGGTCATTGTTAAATGTTTTACTTCCCACCAGGATGGTGGAAAAAGGCAACATGAACATGACCTCATTTGCTGAGGGAAGTAGGCTGTCAGGAAGAACTGGGCTGAAATTGGTCAGTGACTCACTGAACTCTGCTTTCTCTTGTTCTAGAAATCTGGGTCCTTGCTTAGCAGTAAGGTTTGGAGGATGTTTTAGTTATTAAGAGTGTCATAGAGAGGTCCTTCCTAGATCACTGGTCACATTTGAAATGAATTTGTCGGGCACTGGGTCACTAGGCCTAAGTGAGGCTCGCCTACTCAGCTATGTATTTCTTGATCTTTATGTGGCCATGGAACAGGAGATTGGGAGAGGATCCTGAGACTGCCTCATGGTGACCTTTGAGCAGCACAGATATGGTTAGGAAAGCATCTCTCTATCAGCTATTGAACTGGAAAGAGAATACAAAGATGTTCTGTTCAGCATTTCACCCATGACCAAGACATATGTCTGAAGAGGTCTCACTGACCAACTTTAGACTAAGCTCATTTATTGAAAGACCACTACATAGACTAAACATGGAACCAATAGTGAAAATATTGTGAACTTGCTCGTCCATGTATTGGAATGGCTTCCTGTCCATGCATACTGAAGACAGCTTCAACATGCCCAACATTGCAATATCTCTGTCAATGACTGAGATGTTGATACTAAAACCAGAGAGTCAGTTTTGTAAAAGACCAGAGTGAAATTCAACTGGAATAACTATTAATACTAGAGAGGCCTGTTAATGCTTGGGTCTTAAAGCTACCTATGAAAGCAATACAAAATGTTTAAAATGCAACCAGTCTGAGGTAAATACTTGAAGGAAGGCTAGTCTTTCATGGTATGTGGGAATTCTATTGGTGGACATTAAAAGAGCAGGAGGACATAACTCCGGAGGTAGTAACTGGAAAACTTCCTCCATAAAGGCACAGACATTGTGGGTTCTAGTAGAAGAGAAGGTGCTTCTGACTGTCCATTTTTGATGTCTAATGTGTTGGGTAAAAGAAAAGCCTCATGTGATTGTGTATAGGGCTGAATGGAGGAATCAGGTTATTTGTCACATGCCCCCTATGAAATTATTACTAACACCGGAGAAGGATGGATAATTAAAGATTGAATACCTCCGACCCCCCAGACAGCAAGGCCAACAGTCTAGGTGTATAAAATATAAAAATATAAAGGGGAAAAGTATGACAATTTAATAAACTATATCACAGTATTCAACAATTACAAGGACAATTTTTCAACGCAATTTCTTTCAATCAATAAAAAGACCTATTCAAACTGCCAGTTATTTCATCACGTGAAATTAAAGGTGGGAATGTTTCCTTACCGTGTCCCTTCTATGTTACTCATCTGTAATTTCCGCCTTGTATCCCGTTCTCCGGTACTGCACCTTCACACAACTGCCTATTCTCCCGGCCCTGCGCCTTCACACAACTGCCTATTCTCATGTGCTCTCCACATCTTCTTCTCTCTCTCATCTTCAGGTGCATCCTATCCTACCCAGAAAGCTTCATCAGAAGCCTTTGTTCCAGATATCATCTGAATTTCCTAGAACTCCTTTTTCCTGCTCTTTTTTACGCATGCCCAATTTACTCTCGCAGTACATGATGTTTCTTTAGTCAAATCCAAAACTGTATTGACTCTTCCAAAATGAATGTAACAGGATAATGTCTGGCTGCATGAGAAACCCTCCCAAAATTTAACTATCTTAGTTCTGATTAGATACCGGTGGTCTCTTTGAAAACTGTCTGGGGTAGTAGCACTGATTATGTTATAATGTCAGGTTTTCCGGTCTCTAAGCCTAAGCCGACTGGTGACATCACTGGCTTAAGGCAAAACAAACAGAGTTTCTCACCACCGTGCAAAGGTTCTCTCTGAATTAACCACATACTTGACTGTGATGCAACAGCAAAGTCACGAATAGGTAGTTTCTTTGTTTCAGAATCGGTCTAAAGTCATAATATTGTGTAACACATATTGACATTACCCAATGTACTTTGAATTACGAGTTCTATCAGAAGATATGTATAAACATGAGGCAGGAATTGTATGCAAATTTTCTCACACAACATGACATTGTCGAGGACAATAAATTAAGCTGTCTGTCTGCCCATGTTGTAAGTAGGTAATCTCCAACAACTAGTTCTGGGCATCAAGAATAGCCCACAATTATTAGCATGCATTTGCGAAAGGGATCACAATAACTGGTACTTGTATGAGATGTGACTGGTGATGGAATGGCCTGAGCTGATGCTGACCAATGTTAACTTCCTTGGTCCAATACTGGATATCATGGATGGGACAGGCACCAAATGTGTTGCGCATCAGGGACTGGATATATTCGGAAGACCAAACACTGTATCCAGTGTCAGGTCAGCTCAGTATAAATCATGACGATGCCAGAATTTAAGTTGATAAAGTACAGGGCCAGATAATATCAACTATCCAGGGAAAGATCTGGTACCAGCCTGTAGGTGCAAAGGGTTTTCCAAGCTGGTTCACATGTGGGCAAAGTCCTGAGACAGATTGCTGGGCTTTCTTCTAAATCAGCAATTTTCTAGCCTTGAATGACTGCAATATAACAGGAAATTCTCCACTGAGGTATCATGGAAAGGCTGAACATGTTTGTATCCTTGTTGGACCATTTTCTACTTCTCTCACTGGTCTGGGTCAATTGTTTCAACCAGATCACTGACCATCTGTCTAGTGAGCAACTTGCACACATTTCAAAAGAGTGATCCAACTGGCACCCAATACACCAATGCGGGTTGGTTGATTATCCTCTGACAGCTTAAACTTCTTTCAAGCCACACACCCAACTCTACATACTGTTACTTGTAATTAAAGAGAACAAAACAATGGCATTTACAGGTAAAATCAATCAAGCATCAAACTAAACTTACAGTGAAGTGGATGCTTAGAAATGAAATAAATGCCGTAGAGAACTACAGAAATTATCTTAATTCGGGGAAAAAGCGATATTTCATAAGGCTGAGTACTACGACAGAAATTTAATCTAATAACCATTAGAATCAAGAAATAAACTGACGCTATATTACTCATCGCAGAATTGAATAAAGCATTCATCTAGTGAAGGAATAGATGGACTATACCTGCCTCATGATGAGAAAAAACTCCTTGGTTCTCACAGACTTGAGAAAGAGAACAAAATGAGAGGAGGGTGTAAGGTCTCAAAATAAGTGTGATGCCAAAGCATGAGCAGACGTTATAACTGGTGAATGATTTGGTGCCAATCCCATTATCCAAGGGGGGAACCACTCTCCTCAGTTGTTGTTGCTGTAGGGTTTAACGCCACTTTTCAGCACAAGGTAGGCTATACATGGCGGCCAGTATAAATGGTAGAGGAAGAACTCAGGGAAAACCCCGGAAAGAACCACCAACCCACGAGAAGCTACTGGCAAGTTTTCTCGCATACCCACAATGGATGAACCTGAGACTCGAACCCACGCAGACAGAGCTGAGATGGCAGTGATCCGTAACAGTGAGCGTTTTAGACCACTAGGCCATTCGGGGCCCCCACTCTCCTCAGACTTCTGGTGCAGTAAGCAGACAAAATTTTAGTACATTAGGTCTAAAATAAGCCAAAAGATATCATGAACTTGTGTTTTTGTGATTGGGATGGCTGGATATGCAAAGCATTGGAAGGACTTATAACATATTAGGATTGGGTAATGTATTTGAAGAAGAAATCGCAAAAAAAAAAAAGTCAAGTAAAATACTGTTCAATGTTCCCAGTCCAAGTTGGTGGTGATGTGTAGTTTTCAAAGCTGTAGAAACTAATATACCTGAAGAACGTTACCACCATACACGTGCATTACAAAACAATAACTAGTAAAATTGTAAAGGTGTGAAGAAATATTTCTTTCACTTGAGTTAATTAATGATACATGAATTGTAAAAAGATCTTCACTCTGTCACCTGCATAGCTCTATGATTAACATTATTCCTTTTTGTGAAAAGGCAGCATTTGTGAAAACCGTGTAGGATATTCTGCTAAAGGAGAATTCTGCAGAGAAGCATCAACAACAAATGGGCAAAATCTAAACCATGAATGATTTTAAGGATTAAACCAAGGAAACAAGTTTATTTTTAGTAAAATATGTTTCTTCGATAATAGTCACCTGATCATAATACCTCAGGAGAACTATTACTACCTAGCAAATCCACCAATCGCAGGTAATTCTGCCTCCATTTAGACCACAGAACCACTGTAATGGCAGCCAAAAAGGTGAACTAAGACTAGATATCCACTGCCACATTGAGCAAAACCCAGCAGGTGAAGGAATTCTCTAGTGAGTGGATTGTTCTGTATAAGCAAGGAAGCCACCAATGTGCTAATTCAATTCTTATTCCTGAGGGAGACATACTCTGATTATTTTGAGTGTTGAATTCCAGACCTAGGTGACCAAAAGCTTGAAATGTTCCAAGATCAGAGGTGTCCTTGTTGTCCTTGTTGTCCTTGTTGACAAGAGAATGAGAAAGAGTAACAGAAAGCGAAGGAGCAGCGAAAGATTGGAGCCCCCCTGCTACCAGGATCTGTGATAAGGGGGTGTGTGTGTGTGAAGATGATGTCATCTGAAATAGGGATGGTCTCATAGAGAAATGCTGGTGAAAACAATCGCCCTCTCTCTGCCTCTTGTCCACTTTAGTTTGGGAGAACTGATTTTTTGATATTTGTAAATTCAACAGGACTGCTTCCCAGTGGCCTGTGTTCTAGGAATGTCCCTGCAATCTTTTTGCTGATTGCTTTGCAAATCCCTCCACTGTAGCTGAAACTGTGAGGGCAGGAGATAAGGCATCATTGGTAGCTTGTTTGCAGATTCTATCAACCTGATCATCAAAGAGGAGATTAGATTATTAATGTTTTGAGTGTACCTTGGTCACTTCTGTCCATAATATGCAAGTCTGATATGTATTCATAGAATAACATCTGGAGGTAGAAAGCGCTGTATACCGTTCCACCAGTTGTAAGTTTGTAGCTGCTGTTATAGCCTTGGCCGGGGTATGAGAGCCACTAATGTTTAAGATGTGGGCCTTTCTAGAACAGACTCCCACGAATGTCTGGTGAGATTCAAATGGAAACTTGTGAATGGAGCTTGTAGAACTGCCAACTACAATTCAAGGGAGGGTGTCTGCAAGAAAAAGGCATCAGTAGATACTTGGAACTTATAACTGACAATGTAAGCCACCCAAAATGCCAGTAACTTGGCCAGACTGTCAAAGGAATTGACAGTAGATTCTTCCTTAGTCAATGATCACCTGACAACAGAGCCATAGACCAGGCAGATTTTGTACAGGAAAGAGGAGAAATATTATTGCTATCTCTCTCACTTTCCAGCATGTGAAATGGTTTCAAATCCTTGCATGCAAGCTGATGACATCTTCATCCCTCAAAGCATCCTTCTGTACCTTCCCCTTTAGTACCACTAGAACTGCTGCCTATGACTTCTGTCCATAATATGCAAGTCTGATATGTATTCATAGAATAACATTTGGAGTAAGCTCATATGCAGAGTGACTGTCAGTCTTGTATCGCCCAAGGTCTAAATCTGAAAAACCAAAATCTGAGCAGTCAATGTATACAGGTGTTGAGCAGCATCATGCACCTTGCTTTATGAACTTTGGAGTGTCCATTTAGAGCTACACACTATGATAATTACTTGTACAAGGGCACACATGGCTGTACAGGTAGTGTATTAGAGTGTTACTATTAATACCTACGAAATGGATGCTAAATTATCAATTCTAATAAAAGTTACCTGTAGGAAAGGTCAATAGACTGCCTATATAGGTAAAATCATTTATAGTAAGTATGAATTAGATGTTATGACTAAACAATTCATAGAAAACTTACCTGTAAGAATGCGACCGGCATGAAACCATACAGTAATAAAAATGAGGGGTTTTTTTTAAGTGCACACCATGTCTGCACATGAAAAGCACAAGTGTCAATGCTGATACGTACAAAGTGGATACTTCAAATGTAAGACAATGTTACCTGTAGGAAAGGCCAAATGATGTTCTATACAGGTAAAATCAGTAAAGTGTCATGTATATAACTATGAAGTGGACTCACTGACTAGATAATATAGAGAATTTAACGGTATCAAAATGTAATACATGTAGAAATTATACAGCAATATTATAGTCATTTCTATATTACACACCAGACCAGCAGCTATTAAAACCAGACATAACAATGTGAGGGGAGGCCATCACAACCCATGCAGGTATGTACCAAGAGCGCTCAAGTATATGAAGACAGCAAAGTGGTAACACTGAAAAGTTAGAAACTTTGTTGTCAATGATAGAAAGAACAGAAACCATCTTTTTATTGATGGAGAATATTTTCCTTCAAAAATGGAACTCCTCCAACATGCTTTAAAGTAGAAAACTTCCAAAATGTTTGTATGGATTTCATGAAGCCACTCTGTCTGTAGACAGCATGCTACTCAGCATGAACAGAATCAGTAACTGAATAATTTATGGGATCTGGTGCCCATTCCGGTATCCAAGGGAGATCACTCTAACTGCCCTCTAAGTGGGCAGATAACTTTTAGCTTTTTTAGCTATAAAGTTTTAGCCTGGGAAGGTAGTAGTAGTTTTCCTAAGGTATTATGATAGGTAAATATTCAAAGAAGAAACAGATACCTGAATTCTGGCTCTTATCACATCTAATGAGTTGGTGATAACTGCAGCTGTTACACCTGCAAAAGGAGCAGACACACACTGAATTGCAAGACGGGGGACCCAGTCTGGCAGTGCATCCTGAAGTTTATCTGAAATTAAATTTAAATTAAATGTATCTGTGTTAGATTGAATATACAAGTTTTACATGTTCATATGTTACTGATTTTACACCATCTGTACAAGTTATGGAAGTTGGTATGTTACTGATTGTACATCAACTGTACAATGTTATGTAGAAGTTGCTATGTTATTGATTTTACATCAACTGTACCAGTTGTAGAAGACAGTATCTTACTGACAGTATATCAAATGTACCAGTTGTAGAAGCTGACATGTTACTATAAACTGTAAAAGTTATGGAAGACATGTTACTGACTTTACATCAAATATACCAATTGTAGAAAATTTCATGTTACTGATTAACATCAACTGTGTTATGTATATTTAATTTGTATTGTGTGTTGGCTTTTGTCTAAGATTATATGCTTTGCATTATTTAATATGTACTGTGCAACTGACTTTTCTTCAGAACTAAGGGTAGGAGTTGGGCCTACCATACTAATGTAATTTTTTCATAAACAACATATTACACAGTTAATATTTCTCTTAAGATCATAATTACTTGGAGGTAAACATGTCTACAGATGTTGAGTTTTACAGAAATTAAGAATGTTCTAGAAGCAAGTTGTTTATGAATTTGATAGGAAAAATTACCCTCATCCTGGTTCTATTATTGTGTCTTCACTATTTATATAAATGTTGTTTACTTCTGAATTACTCATTCCATATCTTAACATCAATCAAAGTGAAATCAATTTAAGATGTGTTTCAGTTAATATCTGAGAGGATTTATTTATTTAAATTATTCTTTGGAATTACAAAGTGCTCATTAATAATTTCAGACTAAATAACTCTTCTGGGATTACTGTAAATTCATTTAAGGACATTTTGGACTATATCATTGTGATACATCAAAACATTTAGCACATCACAGCATTTATGCTATTGGTACATCAGCACTTTCAAGAGTGGAATTCAGAACACCACAGGAACTCATTTTGAACTCTATAATTTTGGACTTGTTATAGAACTTTTTAGTTCACAATAATGTAAGTTCTTTTAATATTTTCACTTTATATTCAAAGAAATAAATTATTCATTGAATTTTTCAAAGCTTGCCGGTTTTCACTTATTTCTGCTACTTAGTTTACGACCACAGAGTCTTAACAACTGTAAAAGCTGCAGCAGTTGATATGTTACTGATTTTACATCAACTGTACAAGTCTGAAGACTTGATATGTTCCTGACTGTGCACTGACTGTACAAGTTGTATAAGTTGATATACTTACCACTGATTGTACAGCAACTGTATAGGCTGTAGAAATTGATATGTTAGTGACTTGGTAAAGGACAGTCAATAGGTCAATTATAAACCATATAAACATCAAGTTGTGAAGTGCTGATAAATTTAACACAAAAATCTGTTTTCATACAGACCTTTGTCCAGAAATTACTACATCAAAACCATATATTGTAAACGACTTTATAAACTGTATAGGTGAGGAAATTGTGTTATAAGCTAAATCATTAGCTTTCTTGCCCTGTCAGTGGTTGGCTACTAACAACAAGGACTGTAATGATGACAAAGACCTGCTACCCTTCATTAGATGAGGTAATCATACATGTTGTTTTTTTCATGGCACATCAAGACAAATTTTATATTGAGCAAAGGCAAGTGAAGTGCTTTGCCCATGGGAGACACCAAGGTAGCAAATGTGAGCTGATGGAATGGCAGAATCTGAACTTGCACCCTTCTGGTCATGTGTCCAACAAGTTAATCACTGAACCACCATAGCACAATAATAATTATGGAGTGCATGTGATGATTTTTTCAGACTTTAATCCCTATCAGATGTATGTCCCATGATAGTATGAAACAGTTTTAGACTATATCTGGTGTCAAGGATGCACCCTCACACCATTGAAGACACCTGCTATAAAAATCAACCCTATAACCATCAACGTGTAGACATTTTCAAACTCAACAGAGAATGGAGAAAATTTATCAGTTGAAAAATTGGCATTGCAAAGCTGATCTTTCCATGATTACCCCCTTTAGATTCAAACCATGCAGACTTCCCACAACTTGTAAAAATCCCTTAAATTCAAAATTTTCAACCCAGCCATGAACCTATACTGAAGAAAACCAAAGATATATACATATAAGGTGGTGACTATTGTATCCCAGATATTACTTTAATGAAGAAGTGGACAATGAAGAGACAGATATCCCATAAAATCACTCACAACAAAAACTACCATAAATGCGTAAAAACTGGGAGGCCAGATCTTCATACTGAACATATCTTGCCCGATTGTTTCTGCACTAGAACTTTCCCCTGTTCATACAACATGAAATCATGCATTTTTTAAACCACAATAAATAACCAGTGAGAAACAAAGAAAATGAAGTATAAATATCTCTCCAATACAAACTTTACCCCATGGTCAGTCATACAAAACTGTTTAGTGTTACCTTAATGAAAATGTACAAGTTGGCCAAATGTTTTCTCTCATTACTACATAATAATAATATATTTAATAATGAATAATAAGAACCATTATTTTACCTGCTGTGCATTCAGATAATCTACCTATGCAAAGCTTGAATTTAAACGCTTGCATAATTGCACAATGCCATTTAACTGTGAAACATGCTAGCTGAGATTTCAAACTCTTATATTATTTTGGCAATGTTACATTTTCCAGCCATATGCAGCGAATCATTAATAAGAGTCTCTAACATATGTAAATTCAGTAAAATATCAAGTATGTAAATTAGGTAAAATATTAAGTTTGTAAACTTCTTTAAAAACCAAGTATCTAAACTCAGTAAAATATAAAGTATGTAAATTCAGTAAAATATAAAGTATAAAAATTCTGTAAAATATAAAGCATATAAATTCAGCAAAATATAAAGTATAAAAATTCTGTAAAATATAAAGCATATAAATTCAGTAAAATATAAAGTATGTAAATTCAGTAAAATATCAAGTATGTAAATTCAGTACGATATAAAGTATACAAATTCAGTAAAATATAAAGTATGTAAATTCAGTACAATATCAAGTATATAAATTCAGTACAATATAAAGTATAAAAATTCAGTAAAATATAAAGTATGTAAATTCAGTATAATATCAAGTATGTAAATTCAGTAAAATATAAAGTATGTAAATTCAGTACAATATCAAGTATATAAATTCAGTAAAATATAAAGTATGTAAATTCAGTATAATATCAAGTATGTAAATTCAGTAAAATATAAAGTATGTAAATTCAGTACAATATCAAGTATATAAATTCAGTAAAATATAAAGTATGTAAATTCAGTATAATATCAAGTATGTAAATTCAGTAAAATATAAAGTATGTAAATTCAGTACAATATCAAGTATATAAATTCAGTAAAATATAAAGTATGTAAATTCAGTACAATATCAAGTATATAAATTCAGTAAAATATAAAGTATGTAAATTCAGTAAAATATCAAGTATATAAATTCAGTAAAATATGAAGTACATCAATTCAGTAAAATATCAAGTATGTAAATTCAGTAAAATATAAAACATTTTAAAACTTGTCAGAGAAAGGAGAAACCAAATTAGATAGAAGATTGGCACATTAAAGCTGATCCTTCTATGATTGCTGCCATTTACCGTTACATCAATCCCAATCCCCACAACACATGAAAATCCCAAGAATCTTATGATTCTCCACTCCATCAAGAACACATATCAAAACAAATTAGGAATACTTCACACATCAGGTGGTGACAATTGCATTGCAGATATTTCTTAGAAAAGGAGGACATCGGACCAGAAAGGATTAACTCCCCACAAATCACTCCTGATTAAAATTACCATCAACGCAAAAAAAGCCACAAAACACATGTGAAGTAAAGAGAGTAAAGAGAACATGGGCACCTGCTCATGCACACTGAAGGCCAAAACTTAATTTCAAACCCAGTTAATATAAATGTGCTTCTGCACTAAAATCATCCCCTTTTGTATACACCATGAAAATCGTGCATCCTTGTCACCAATGTTAATACATGTAAAAATAAAAGAAATTCAGAAATTAAGTTTGGATGTCTCTTCAAATAAAATTTTACCCCAAGGCCAATCATATAAACTGTTTAGCTACTTGTGGTGAAGAGTATCTGCCTTCTTTTCAGTTCAAACTTCTATAGCAATGGATTGATACGACTAATGATTTGCAACATATAAGGATGGGCTAAAGAAAAATGGGTTCAGGGGATGACAATTCCTATACTCATCTAGCTTGGACAGCTAAACATTTTAAAGCTGGGAAAGTGAAATCTCATTTAAATTTGAGTAACACAACTTTCATATAGAAAAAAAATCTAAATTTCTCATTTTTATGCTATTTTCTTCACATCATCTTTGCCAGTAAAGCAGTCAAAATTGGAACTGTCACTATCTGGAGCTACATATATCTTCCAATATTATTTTGATAATATCCTTAGATAACTCTTCTTCAATAAATGCAGGTTTCTGCATAATTCAATTTGTTTAGTAATCAATTTCTCCCATATATTTCTTATAGGATGACTTATAAGCTAGCAGAAAATAGAGGAGGTAATCATGGAAAATGTATGCTGTCTTCAGAAAACTATCCATCTTGACTAGTGCTGCAATCAGTACTCAAGTACCCAAGTACAAATTGGTTACATCTTAGACTCCAGTCCAAATCTGGAACTTGAGTATCAGATCAAATGAGGATAGAGCTCCTACTGATAAACAAAAAAAAACTCATTTAAATTGCCTGACAGAAATCATCCAGGGCCTTGTTCTTTCTTATATATCATGTTTATGTGAGGTCTATAAAAAATACTATTTTAGGAACACAAGGCAGGACATGGACAAGTGAACTACTTTTAATCAAATGATTTTCTAAGCAGTAATACATTTAGCCTAATAAGACAAAAACAATGTTTAGTTAAAATATTTGACTTCTTGTGCTACAAGAGAATATGCTACTTTTCTACCACTAATACTGCCATCTTATTTTCATACAGTAAAACCTGTTATGAGAGACCGCCCCTTCTGCCAACAAAAAGTGGTCTCTCAAGACAGGTGGTCTCTCATAGCAGGTTTGTACAAAAGACCAGTTTACAAGGTCCAGTTTCAAAACAATTTCAAGAAAAATAACCACAACCACTGGACATATATTCTATTCTTTATTAACAGTTCTTGCTAAAATATTGTATGCATTCATCTAAAAACAAAATTATATGGCAATAAAGATATACTTCTATCATTAAACATGAAGTCACAATTACATTTGAAGATCACATATTTTAGCATATGAAATCGTTTCTGAATTACTTCTTTTCCTTTATAACAACCTAAATTTGTTTTACCGATGTTTAAACTGCTTTTTTATGAGTGGTCTGCTCTTTTTCACTTCTTTCAGTTACAATAATTATTTTCTCCAGCCTTAAAATGTCTCTTTTTAGTTGGAGGTTCATCCATTGTTATTAAGGTTCTAGGTGTTAAAATTATTAGTGCTCAGTTGTAATATCGAACGTAAAAGACGGTTTTTACTGAGCTGTGGGAAAAGATGAAAAATCTATATACCAGTATGTCATTGCATATCTAACAATTAATGAAATCAAAAGAAACAATTATCTCATCCAGAAACAGAACCATTTACTCTAAGACAAAAGTTAATGGCTTCATTCAAAGATGACATACAGGGATTAACTCTATAAGCAAAGCGTGTAACCCGGTCGCACCAACTTGAATAGACAACAGCTTTGTGATTGGGATGTGATCACTTAACATCGGGGGGGGGGGTAAACAACAAACATCACAAGTCTTGAACACTATCAATCGAATCCCGCAAACGATTCTCTCTTGCTGGTTTAATCGACAATGACCTTATTCGCCCCTGGCAATACGGATTAACTCTAAAGTCAAACAATATATGCGACCACTACGTCAACTTTTGCACTACAATGGCAATTCATGACATGTACATTAGCCTGGTTTATGGACTGTAGCATATATCACCAGTAGCAACAATCCTTGTTTTTTTTAAATATTCCTTTTATGTTTGTTTTTTATCAGAACAATTGTTACTAACCAAGGGGTTGTTGTAACAAATGATTACATTTTCGTCAGTGGCGTCCATCTGTTCTCGCAATATGGTCGTTCCTAGGGATGCTGGGTCCTACAAATAAGGCCAGGAAGCAGGCTAAGTGCTGGGAATAATTAGTCTGGTTCCCTGCTTTGTATGCTCCTTGCGTTGCTCACCCCTATATGAATAGCGGAGAACAACACAGGGAGCATAAAAAGCAGGGAACCAGACTTGGAAATAATCTGCACTTACTTTAGTCTGGCTTACGACAAAACTATAAAACACTATAAGCATAGCAACAAAATTTCAGACATCGGTAGCTAGCCTATTTTTTTTTATATTTTTTTTTTTATTTAGAATGGTATGAGCGGTTGTTCTTACAGGGATTAAATAAAGATTAAATAAAGATTGGTGGAGTTAATCCTTGTTTTTGCGATGTGGTTGTTCATAGCAGTGTCGAAATGCATATTTAGCCAAGACATCACTGTCGCTGGACGCATTCAGCAGGTGGTCGCTCATAACAGAGCATTTACATAATAAAATCGATCCATGCATTACAATTGTGGTTGGAAATGACAGGTGATTGCTCATAGCAGAGGTCGCTCACAACAGTTTTTACTGTACATTAAAGCAACAAACGGCCATACTACCAACCGTTTCCTACATTAAAAGCAACTCATGACCTTAGTTATTCTAGCTAGCCAAGGTGATGCATTCATTAACTGGATCGCTGTGTTCTGATAGGTCAACAAAATATTGAAGGACAATTGGAATCTTTCTATCATGATTTTTTTTAATTCTGTGCACTTTTATACTAAATATATGAGCAAACTTTGCATTTATTTATCAATGGAAACTTCTAATTTGTATTTAAATTTTCTAAAATGTGCCTTGGAAGGGTTTTATGGGTAGGCATGTTTTATAAACTGGTCAGAAACAGTGCCATCAGCATTAACAATTCTGAGGACTCATGGCAGAATTGAGTCTGCCACTTCAAGTGCTCGGATCCTAAATTTGGTATCAATTGTAGCTTTAATCATGACAGTGATAACCATATGTATTACCTACCTGAATATGTATCATAGAACATCCACCATAAGGCACTATTGGGTGCAAAAAGAGCCAGTGAAACAAAGTACCCTTTGTAGAAACCTAGAATCCCATCTCGTCTATATACTTCATGAATCACTGTAGATACTATTCCAAATCGCCTTGTTCTCATTTCTGGAGGTACATGAATCCTCTGTAACGACTTCAATTTCTTTTGTACATTGACCTCTGAGGAATTTTTTTGATTTCCAAGCAACATTATGTGCTGTGTGACAATATCTAATGGTACAGTGAGAGTCTGACCAACGATGGATGCTAATCCCCCTGATATAAATGACTTTATCTGACTTGTATTGAGATTTGTATTTATCCTGAGGTAGTCTCTTATTTTTTCATATGTTGTGATATATGCCAAAGATGGAAAAATCTGTGCACAATTCACCCAGAAACCACGATACAGGCCTTGCACACCCTCATTTCTAGAAATCTTAACAAAAGCATCAAAGGTACCTTTGTAAATTTCCTGACCAACTTGAATCTGAAGTCGAGTCTTGATCAAGCCAAATGGATATAAAATTCCACGTATTGTAAACCCACTTAACACTGTAAGTGGGTAATACTTTCTCTTGTCCATCATATACATTTCTACAACACGTATCTCTTCTGTCTCTATGCTATCCATCATCGTATTGTGCTTAATGAACAATTATGCAATTAATTATTATATGTACTATTATCTTAAACAGCAATCAAATTTATCCAAAAGCCATGTATCTTGAAAATGGAGAGACAAAATACAACACAAATGCAAGCAATCCATTTTCTTGCCTCAGAGATTCATCTATAGGTGGTCATTACTGGTGTCACACTTTTAATTCTGTATAAATCTCATTCTGTTACACAAACTTTGCTGGCATCCTGAAAATATAAAGAAAAAATCATGATATCTTTCACTTTTATAAAAATTTTACATCAAGTCCTGGCAGCTTAGAATATACTAAAGGTAACAATGTGTTGTGGCTTTGAGGGTTACAAAAATAGCACCATAAGAATTAAAGCCACAATGGTCCCCATCTCAGAACAGTGTGTCATACGGCTCCTCAGCTATGTTGTTTATAATCAACTTTTATCAGGAATTGATTTATACCACCCATAAGTGTCAAACAAGAAGCATAATAGACAAAACCCCTAATAGGCACATATTCTTCAAATAAGTCAACTTCTTAAGATATCACACTGATCTATAAGAGCCAAAACTCTATCAGCAAGAGGTCAAAGTGTGCATGAGATCATTTACCTGACAGACATCTGCCTAATGGATCAACAAAGCAGTTGGCCAAGAAATCTGGGTCAGACTCTGTACAATGTTTTCTATGGACATTTATTCCAAAACTGTTGTTGTTTGCATTTGTTATGAAATCTACTATTTTAAGGTTTCTTTATTTTTGTATCTTCATCCATATTTGATGGCATATTTGCATCATTCGTTCAATAATGAAAGGCCCTTACGATAGGATGTTTTCTGTCAATGTTGGTAAAATTCTGTTGAGTGATATTTTTCATGTAAAGTCAATTAAACATTTTTGTTTTTTTTAGCAATGCGTTAATACTTGATAGCAGATTTATGAAATTTGTATAATATGAAATGACATCAAGGTAGAATATATACCGTCAAATTTTGTAATGTTCTGTGGAACAAATTTTGAAAAGTTGTTAGGCTTTGCTATTTCTCCTAAAAAAAGCTGCCATACTTTATGTTGGATAGGCATGATTTATACAAACCTGAAAGTCATTTATGGACCCGTTTTGGAATAAAATTTGGTTTCATTCTATTTAAAGGTTTTTGAGCAGAAAAGTTTTATTAAAGATTTTTCTATTTTTAGTAACTGCATCCATCAGACCTTATGTCAACTGCTTTTAAATGTTATCAGTTAAATTGCTATTACATATGAAAATTTGTATCACAATTAACTCATTTTTAGGCAAAGACATTCTGATTATATCTAACTGTATTTCATAAAAACATCACAAATATATATTTCAGTCCCTGTATTGTATATTATTAAAGTTATATCTATTTCCTACACATTAAAGTTACAACTATGTCCTACATATTATTAAGGTTATAACTATGTCCTACATATCATTAAGCTTATAACTATGTCCTACATATTATTAAGCTTATAACTATGTCCTACTTATTATTAAGATTATAACTATGTCCTACATATAATTAAGCTTATAACTATGTTCTACATATCATTAAGCTTATAACTATGTCCTACATATCATTAAGCTTATAACTATGTCCTATATATCATTAAGCTTATAACTATGTCCTACATATCATTAAGCTTATAACTATGTCCTACATATCATTAAGGTTATAACTCTGTCCTACATATCATTAAGGTTATAACTATGTCCTACATATCATTAAGGTTATAACTATGTCCTACATATCATTAAGCTTATAACTATGTCCTACATATCATTAACGTTATAACTATGTCCTACATATCATTAAGTTTATAACTATGTCCTACATATCATTAAGGTTATAACTATGTCCTACACATTATTAAGGTTATAACTATGTCCTACCTATCATTAAGGTTATAACTATGTCCTACATATCATCAAGGTTATAACTATGTCCTACACATCATTAAGGTTCTAACTATGTCCTACATATCATTAAGGTTATAACTATGTCCTACATATTATTAAGGTTATAACTATGTCCTACATATTATTAAGGGTATACTATGTCTTACATATTATTAAGGTTATAACTATGTCCTACATATCATTAAGGTTATAACTATGTCCTACATATTATTAAGGTTATAACTATGTCTTACATATTATTAAGGTTATAACTATGTCCTACATATTATTAAGGTTATACTGTCTTACATAATATTAAGGTTGTAACTATGTCCTACCTATTATTAAGGTTATAACTATGTCCCACCTATTATTAAGGTTATAACTATGTACTATATATTATTAAGGTTATATTTTAAGGTTATAACTATATCCTACATATTATTAAGGTTCTAACTATGTCTTACATATTATTAAGGTTGTAACTATGTCCGACACATTAAAGTTATAACTATGTCCTACATATTATTAAGGTTATAACTATGTCTTACATATTATTAAGGTTATAACTATGTACTACATATTATTAAAGTTATACTGTCTGACATAATATTAAGGTTGTAACTATGTCCTACCTATTATTAAGGTTATAACTATGTCTCACCTATTATTAAGGTTATAACTATGTACTACATATTATTAAGGTTATATTTTAAGGTTATAACTATATCCTACATATTATTAAGGTTCAAACTATGTCTTACATATTATTAAGGTTGTAACTATGTCCGACACATTAAAGTTATAACTATGTCCTACATATTTTTAAGGTTATAACTATGTCCTACACATTAATGTTATAACTACATCCCACATATTATTAAAGTTATAACTATGTCCTACATATTATTAAAGTTATAACTATGTCCTACATATTATTAAGGTTATAACTATGTCCTACATATTAAACTTATAACTATGTCCCACACATTATTACGGTTATAACTATGTCCTACACATTAAAGTTATAACTACGTCCCACATATTATTAAGGTTATAACTATGTCATACACATTAAAATTATAACTACGTCCTACATATCATTAAGGTTATAACTATGTCCTACATATTATTAAGATTATAACTATGTCCTACATATTATTAAGGTTATAACTATATCCGACATATTATTAAGGTTATAACATCTTACATATTATTATTCAGGTTATAACTATGTCCTACCTATTATTAAGATTGTAACTATGTACTACCTATTATTAAGGTTATAACTATGTCCTACCTATTATTAAGGTTATAACTATGTCCTACCTATTATTAAGATTATAATTATGTACTACATATTAAAGTTATAACTATGTCCTACCTATTATTAAGATTATAACTATGTCCTACCTATTATTAAGGTTATAACTATGTCCTACCTATTATTAGGATTATAACTATGCACTACATATTAAGATTATAACTATGTACTACATATTATTAAGGTTATAACTATGTCCTACCTATTAATAAGGTTATAACTATGTCCTACCTATTATTAAGGTTATAATTATGTCCTACATATTATTAAGATTATAACTATGTCCTACCTATTATTAAGGTTATAACTATGTCCTACCTATTATTAAGGTTATAACTATGTCCTACATATTATTAAGGTTATAACTATGTCCTATGTCCTACGTATTATTAAGGTTATAACTATGTACTACATATTATTAAGATTATAACTATGTCCTACATATTATTAAGATTATAACCTCTGTACTATATATTAAGGTTATAACTATGTCCTACCTATTATTAAGGTTATAACTATGTCCTACCTATTATTAAGGTTTAACTATGTCCTACCTATTATTAAGATTATAACTATGTAGTACATATTAAGATTATAACTATGTACAACTTATTATTAAGGTTATAACTATGTCCTACCTATTATTAAGATTATAACTATGTACTACATATTATTAAGGTTATAACTATGTCCTACCTATCATTAAGATTATAACTATGTACTACATATTATTAAGGTTATAACTACGTCCTACATATTAAGCTTACAACTACACCCTACATATTATTAAGATTACAACTATGTACTGCATATTATTAAGGTTATAACTATGTCCTACATATTATTAAGATTATAACTATGTACTACATATTATTAAGTTGTAACTATGTACTACATATTATTAAGGTTATAACTATGTCCTACCTATTATTAAGATTGTAACTATGTACTACCTATTATTAAGGTTGTTGTTGTTGTAGGGCTTAACGCCATTTTTCAGCACATGATAGGCTATACATGGCGGCCAGTATTATTGGTATTATTAAGATTATAACTATGTACTACATATTATTAAGGTTATAACTATGTCCTACATATTATTAAGGTTATAACTATGTACTACCTATTATTAAGGTCATAACTATGTCCTGCCTATTATTAAGATTGTAACTATGTACTACTTATTATTAAGGTTATAACTATGTCCTACCTATTATTAAGATTGTAACTATGTACTACATATTATTAAGGTTATAACTATGTCCTACATATTATTAAGGTTATAACTATGTCCTACATATTATTAAGGTTATAACTATGTCCTACATATCATTAAGGTTATAACTATGTCCTACATATTATTAAGATTATAACTATGTCCTACATATTATTAAGGTTATAACTATATCCTACATATTATTAAGGTTATAACATCTTACATATTATTATTCAGGTTATAACTATGTCCTACCTATTATTAAGATTATAACTATGTCCTACCTATTATTAAGGTTATAACTATGTCCTACCTATTATTAAGGTTATAACTATGTCCTACCTATTATTAAGATTATAATTATGTACTACATATTAAGGTTATAACTATGTCCTACCTATTATTAAGATTATAACTATGTCCTACCTATTATTAAGGTTATAACTATGTCCTACCTATTATTAAGATTATAACTATGCACTACATATTAAGATTATAACTATGTACTACATATTATTAAGGCTATAACTATGTCCTACCTATTAATAAGGTTATAACTATGTCCTACCTATTATTAAGGTTATAATTATGTCCTACATATTATTAAGATTATAACTATGTCCTACCTATTATTAAGGTTATAACTATGTCCTACCTATTATTAAGGTTATAACTATGTCCTACATATTATTAAGGTTATAACT